>VZTF01003561.1:2918921-3109773 GCA_013397755.1 Cnemophilus loriae | reverse complement strand
GGGGGGGGGGGGGGGTGAGGCGGCGAGGAGTGGAATGATGACCAATTCAGATTAGAAAAGATTTATTCAAATTGATTTCACAGATGAATGTATTGCTGAGGGTCTAAACTAATCTCCTCCTCCAAAGTCCTTTTTCCCTCCATGGGTAACTTAAAAATGTCTAATGTAGTTTTAAAAAATGCCTTAATCTCATTTATCTTTAATTTCTCTGTTCCACTCTACAGGCCCACATAAAAAGATTTACAGTGGGTATTTATCCCTTCCAATATCAAAAGCAAATTCCCTTCCAGATCTCAATTTTCACTGATAATCCTCAGAGATGTATAATTTTAATTTACCTTGCAGATGACGTCTACCTGGTTTCTCTCTCTGCTTTTATGAAGGTATTATTCAGCTGCACCTCATTAACTCTGGTTTGTTTTTTTTTTTTCTTCTTCTCTCTTGTGTGTGTTGAACGGTGTCTGTGAGTGGAACTATTGTCTTGTCCTTTGCTGGAGTGCACATGCTGGTGCAGCAGGGGCTGAGGCTGGCATGTCACCACGTACTCCAGCCAAGTCCTTTCTTTTTATCCCAGGAGAGGCAGCGTTGGGGCCTTGTCTTTTTTTTGCTTTAAGAATTAATAATCTCACATTTTTCCATTTCATCTCCTACAATGGCTTGCAGGACCACACAGATGCACACTCATGCACCTGAAAGCTTCCAAAACTTCAGATGTTCAGATCTGCAAAATAATGGTTCTACTAAACAGAACAGGAACTATTGTGCTCTTGGGATTTTAAAAATGAGTCTATTATATTTAGATGCCCTAATGAAAGCTGAGCTTCTCTGGAAATCTACCTTTAATGTCTGTATAGGAAACACTCTGGCGTCATTTCACCTATGTTACTATTTAAAGCAGAAAATTGTGCATTTAAGTGCTATTCTGAATGCAGCCCTAAAAGATGGTTCCACGTTTCCACAGCAAAACTGAAGGGGTGGCAGGAATGAAAAGTCCATGGAGAAAATGCAGACTCGAGTTTGAATATTTGACTTTAAGGAGAAGAAAAATCAGGAAACAATGTATAGATGGTGTTGGAGATATTTTTTTATTAGTAAGACGTGGCTCAGAACATTGAAATTGTAAGATAAATGAGTTTCATAGTCTAGCCTCGTGTGGGAGAGCAGAATGGAGTGGCTAGTGACTCTCTTTGGTATGAAATTACACTGTATCTCTACTGGTGGTCTTTTCCTTATCACAGGCTGAAATTAGTCCTTCTTCGATATGATCGCATTTGTATCCTGCTGCTGCTTTGGGTATTTACGCTCAGGTTTGGCAGTGCCTGAAACAGGAAAGACTGTTTCAGTCAGTAGTCAGTAGAGAGCTGAAGGTATGGAGGCACCAGCTACTAAAATGTAGCAGGGAAAAGATGGTCCTCTCCCACAGGCACACCTGAGCCAGCTCTGATGTGGAGCAGGGCATGAGGTGCAGAGGCACAAGCTGTAAAACAGGGATAAATTTACCACATGGATGCTTGTACAAGGCACGGTTGTAGCCCTGGTTTCACTCCAGCTTTTCCCATTGGCACCGCTGGGACACGCACAGCCAGGCATGTGCTTAAAGGTTTGATGGATGTCAGCTTGCACGTTTGCATCTTATATATGGTGTAGGCAACTAACAGAAGCCTAATTTGGGGGGTCCTTTATGTGCTGAGGCTGGGGCTTCGGAGAAGGAACAAACAGGCCTTTGTCCGTTTAAAGACTTCCTCAGAAGAGTGAGCATGTGCCATGTACATTTCCAATGAAGTCAACAATTAAATATGTTCCAGATGACTCTGGTGGGGGAGGATATTAGTAATTACCATAAAGTGACAAATCTACATTCTGTGGCTGGTACTTTGAAAACAAAAAGTCAGTGTTTCAAACAGAATCCATTAAAAATATGACCCGATTCAATTGTCATGTTTAAGTTAAAATAATGTCTTCAGTTTTGGATGGTTTTTTCTGATTTTTTTTTTTTTTAACAGTCTTAATAGAGGTATAGTAGTTGTCTTTCAGCACATGCTTTTGATGAGAGCCCACTGAAACACTTGCGAGTTTTCTCATTGAGTTGGAGGGAATTTGGATGCACAGAGTGAAACTGGACAGTATTTAAATCAGTGCAGCCTTGCTTATTAAACAGCATGAGTCTGAGCCTTCACATTTGGGAGAAATTTGTGGTGCAGTGATGATAATATGGAGAGATTTCCCGTGAAAAGGAAAAGCATTTCTTTCTCAAAGAGGACTGGTCCGTTCTGCCATCTCGTCTCAGAAACGAAATTAAATGTCTAACAAAGTCTCAAACCAGGTCTAGAGTACACAAAAACAATCATTCACATTTTGCCTTGGTAAAAGGAAGGTCACAGAGCTGTGGTTTGGGTATGCAGGGAGAAGACAGGAAAGGCCAAATCTCAATTAGAGTTGAAACTGGTCAGTGTTGTGGCAGATAACACAAAGAGCTTTTTAAAAAGCACTTTAATAGCAAGAAGAGGTCTGAAGAAAACACTGGGAGTGAAACTTGTTGAACGTGATCACCCCACTAATGGAGATGAAGAAAGAGTGGAAGCATTCAATGTTATTTGTTTTTGGGGTTTTTTTTCCTAAATCTTTAATAATCATAACAGACCTTGGGCTGCCCAGTCCTTTCAGCTGGAGGACCATAAGTGTGTGGGAGCAGTGACTTTCCTTTTATGAAATTGTAAGGGACCAGCTGCATCAGCCGAATGTTGACAAGTCCATGGTCCCTGGTGGGATTCATCCCAGAGTACTGATGGAACTAGCACATGTTATGGCAAGACCCCTCTTGATCATTTACCAAATATCTTGGGAGTCTGGGGAGGCCCCTGCTGACTTGAAGGTAGCCAATGTTATTCCAGTTTATAAGAAGGACTGTTAGTCTAATCTCAGTTCCTGGAAAATTATGAAGAAGATCATAGTGGGGTACTATTGACAGGCATTTAAAGAATAGTCCAGTTGTCAGGCACAGTCAGTCTGGGTTCACAAAGGCAAATCCCTGTTTTAATAATTTGGTATCCCTTCTATGATGTGATCATTTGCCTGCTGGATCAAAGATCTGGATTGTGCATTCACAGGATGTGAATGCACTATTAGCAAGTTTGCTGATGAACCCAAACTAGGAGTGGCTGTTAACTCTCTTGAGAGATGAGAGGCATTGCAGAGGGAGCACAGATAGATTGGAGCATCAGGCTCCAATGATTAATGGGACAAAACTTAACAAAAACAATTGCTGGATTCTTTACCTGGTGTAGGGGAGTGGCAGCCCTGCAGAAGGGAAGCTGGGGATGATGACTGACAACAGCTCAGTGTGAGCCAGCAGAAAGTGCCCTGGCAGCCCAGAAGACAAACCTCGTCCTGGGGTGCATCAAACACAGCATAACCAGCCAAACAAAAATGTTGATTATAGCCCTGTACTAAGCGTTGGTGCAGCCTCCACCTGGAGTCCTGTGTGCACGTCTGGGCCCCACAATTTAAAAAGGATGTTAAGGTACTCTAATGCATCCAAAGGAGGGCAACAAAGCCAGTGAAAGGGATGGAAGACATGTCCTGTGAGGAGCAGCTTAGAACTTTGGATTTACCAAGTTTGGAGGATAAGAGTTCAAGGGACAGCCTCGTTCTCTACAGATTCCTGAGGAAAGGATGTGTTAGAGGGAGGTGCTGAGCTCTGCTCACTGGGATCCAGTGACAGGACACATTGGAGTGGTTCAAACTGTGCCTGGGGAAGCTTAGTCTTGACATTAGGATGCATTTCTTTACTGAGAAAGTCCAGCACTGGAGGAGGCTTCCTGGAGAGGTGTTTGATACCCCAAGCCTGTCAATCTTTAAGAAGCATTTGGACAATGCCTTTCATGTTATGCTTTGGGTTTTGGTCAGCCCTGAAGTGGTTGAACAGTTGGACTAGATGGTCCTTGCAACTGAAAATATACTGGTTTTGCCATTGGAAGATGCTGATACTTCCCAGTGAAAAGAGAAATGGGGTTTGCAGAGCCCAATGTGTGTGCCCAGAGACAGTTGGCCATTGTTGGTGTAATGTGTGGTAAGAAAGCTCAAACAAATTGCTTTGCAGCACTTCTTCATCTGAACATCTACATTCATGTTGAAATGGGTTTTTGCGGTCAAACACGGCCCAAATCTTATCAATTATAAATGGCTGCAACAGATGGTATATATTACTGTTTTTAAGAATAAGTGATACGTTTCAAACAAGAAACACATGTGGCTCAGCAGCTTTAGCTGCCACTTCTGAGATGGGAACCAAATCCCTGACCTTGTCTTCCCCTCCACTTGTTGGATAACATCCTATTTTAATAACCAAAAAATGAAGACCGTGAAGTATTGCACGATGGAGAACTGTGTGCAAACATCAATTCCGGTGTAAGCGGATCCTGCTCTTTCTCAGCTTGCTGGAAGCTGCACCTGTCTGGACAAGGGTGAAATTTGTGTTTGCAGCACAACTATCGATCAGCCTTTCCTGAGGCTCCTTGGGACAGGGAATTTCTACAAAACTTCTTACTTGAAGTTTCAAGAAGTTTGTGCAATGTTGCTGCAAGGAACTGGCTGTAACCTGAGATCAAGGTATATCATGATGATGTTCATGAGTGCTTTGTCAAATACCTTGCTTTGCAGAAAATACTGTGTATTCCTTCAGTTTTCCTTTCAATCCCCATTTGTTGCATTGCTTTCTTTTAAAAACTGAAATAATTGCTGTAAATACAGCAGGTGACAGGTTTTTGGGGCTAAAAGCCTGGCTCTTGAAGAGCAATCCAGATGAACTGTAGCAGTTCTCAGAAACTGGACCAAAAGTCTTGGAGACTATATTCCCTTAAGCTTGTGCTTATTTTTGCTATAGATATAAAATTCTATGTACTTGCCTTATCTGGAAACAAATAAACTGTGTAAGCATCTGCAGGACTGGTGCCTAATTTGGTGGAGAAGAGTCCATTTAGAAATTTTCATTGCTCTTACAAAGTTTGCTACAAAAATGTTTTCTGTTTATGATGCAGAATACATCTAGATGCATTGCCAGAACAAATGAGCCAAAGGTATTTTGTGATAGTAGCCATTCAAAAATAGAATCACAATAATTTGTTTATTTTCTGATTTATAAAATTGCTACAGCATCTTGGCTGAAACTGCGGGTAGAAAGCATGTATGTTCTTTCTCTGGTGCTTTAAAATTCTCACTTAACATTCATAACACAGCAAAATACTCATTTCTGTGTCTTTAAAACCAATCATATTAGTTATTCCCCTGCTGAATTTAGTGCTTATTCAAATGCGCTCTCTGCTCTCCTTGAAAAAGAATTTTGGCTCAATTTCTTTAGTGCAAAGCCCTTCCTTAGTGCCTTGATAACACAGTGTTATCTTATTCTGTAATACTTCACCATACAAAGCAATCTCAAACTCAAGGAAGCATGCCAAGAGACACTGGGCAAAAAGCCCTTATGTAAAGTTTGAACTTCTTTCCCTTAACAGTGCAGCATTTACACAACCCTCTCTTCAGGCAAGGAAAATAAATAAATCAAAACAAAGCTCTAAAGTTAACCAAGAAGTTTAAGCAGTACTCTTGATATTTTAATGGGGAAGAAATCAACTTTATGTCGCTTTTATCAGACTAAACTAGAGGAATTCTGCAGTGCTCTTTACTGACAATGGGACAAACTCCTTGTATTGTGCCCAGATCTGTATGTAAAAAGTTTCCAATGTAAGAGCTTATTTTTTTTTTCTTTTCTTTTGAAGTGGAGTTTGATGCTTTACGGGTCTTATGTGGGAGTGTGGTGACAGTTATGCAAGGCCTAAGGAATTTTTATTTTTTTTTTTTGTTCTGGAGCTCAGGATAAGAAAAGGCAGACTTAGGTACTGGTGGCCACCTTGGCAAGAGTTGCACCTCCTGCTACCCAAGTCGTGCTGCTTGAAGATGCACAAGAGATGCACCCTTGTCCTTTGCTCCAACTTGTGACCATCCTTCCTGTGATCCTTTTGGCCCAGTGCTGAGTTACTGCATTTCATGTGACATTGGTTCTCTTTGCCGTGCAGTTTGTGGGCTGCATAAATCTGAGCAGGATGACAGTCTCACTGGAACTCAGAATGTGTGGGAAGGAGCCCCAGGTACTCAAGGTTTGCAGTCTTTCTCACGATGTCATGGTCCATGGAAATTAGGTGCATGGATACCATTAAGTAGGGTCAAGATGAGAGCTATCTCCAGAGAGATTATTTATCACTTTCCTTTCCCTCTGCCTGAATTCAGGGAGGTTTTATTGAAAATTCACCTCTCATCTCCCCTTTTATTCTTTCCACTTCATTTCTCACATTCCCGCTTACTCTATCATAAATATACCTGCACAGCTGTGACTGTGGCTTTACAAGCTTCAGCCTCTTAAACCCGAATGCCATTCTTTGCAGGCAGCCTCACCTTTCAGGAGCAGAAGCTCTCCTGGAATATGCAGGAGGATATTGGCTTGTAGAGCATTGGATTTACTATTAATCAGTCAACTTGAACTTCTGTTTTTTTTATTTTATACCTTTTTCTCATCACGCCAGTAGAGAGTCCCAAAATGTGATCCCTCTCAGGAATGCAGAATTAGCCTAACTTAGTGCTCCACGTGGCTTTTGTGGTACCAATGGTGTGTTTGTCTTTGGTCAATCAATAGGGTCAAGAGGTGAGAGTTTGTCTGGTTTATATCAGTGTTTGCCTGGTTTATATCAGTGTTTGCCTGAAGTCAAATAGGTAGCCAATTAAATTTTCCAATACTGAATGAGAAGAGAGTGGTAGCGTCAGCTCTTCTACAAATGCATATTAAATTACATGATGCAAAAGTGGCTAAAGATGATTCACAGTAATAATTTGACCCAGTTATGTGTTCATCGCATTTAAAAGACAACTGGGGGCTTGATTTCATTGCCAGCTGTGTGGTAGTTAATGATCAGTAAGAAAGCATCAAACTGAGAACAACTTCTGTTTCTAAATACAGCCCGCCGCACTGAATTTCAGACATTCCCAGAATGAACTGTGTGTGTGTAATGGATCTAAAAATAAGGAGAAATACGCTTTTATTGGAGACCAACAGTATATATTCACTGCAAAACTGTTCTTAACTAACAAAGAAAAATCATAGGCAGAAATGATGGACTTGCTTCTAAATGCACATAATTGCTCTGACCTACAGCTATATGACTCCTGATTAACGCTGGCCATAAATGAATGTCCTAACACAATTTTGAAACCTGTGTAATTAGCAAGAGAAGACAAAATTGTTACTTCCTCTTCAGACTGACATTTTTACTGCAACCATTAGTTTTAAAAACATCAGACAAGCTCTCTGCCTGAGTGGTCTGTCCAGTATCATTGTTTAAAAAATTCATTTGTGGAAACAATTGCACATATGATAAACATCAGTTTGAAAATTCAATTTACTGCATAAAGAATTTGGGGACACAGCTTTTTCATGAAACAAAATAAGTCAATTAGAGCCTTCTTTTCACAGCCTGCAGGTTTTCTTTCAAGCAAAATAGCAGTGATTGGGTTTGGTCTATAAAAGTGTAGGCATTAAAGCTCCAAAGACAATGTGCTACAATAGTGTTGAATTGAAGGTGCCTAAGAGAAAATGAATGCTGCAGCGTTTTTTTCCCTTTGATTTTAGGTTTTATTATGTATGTGCCTTGTTAAGTTCCATTTAAAGAAATGAAAAATGCAAAAATCTCTTGCTCTAAAACACACTTCATTTGAAAAAAACATAAATTCTTTCATGAATTAATTAAAATGTAGCAGCAGCCTGATGTCTCTTTTCACCCAGTGCTGCAGTGGAGATGATTCTGTGGTGATACGTGGCAGTTCTAAAAAAGCATGGCAACCTGGGTGATGCTCTGGACATCACGCAGAGAAACCTCTGGCTTCCATCACTTGTCTTTCTAGATGGGAAAGAATCTGTTATGTGGGCCTGAATTCTGGACCAGTGGATGCTCCCATTGGGCCATTTGGGCAGGTTTTAGAAGTGGGGATGGAGCAGAAAACACAGTTTCAGCACTGCTTGTAGCCATACTTTTAGCTTAAATCCAAACAAAATTTGGTTTTGTTTCTCAGTTGATCAGATTGTTCAGACACAAAGTTTTCTTAGCAGCCCAGTACCTAATGGCAGAGCTTTTCCAGCATCGTGATCTGCCAGACCCCAAACCTAACTGACCTGGACTTAAAAATTGATGCCAAAGAATTGCTGGAAATATCCATACTCTGCTGTGTGTCCCTGCAGCATGCAATTGATCTAAAAGCTCAGAATGTTTGAGGCTAGGCACACAGAAGGAGTTAAGTATTTTTAAAAACCCAGTCATGTCTCTGTAAGGCTTAGTCTGCAAGAGTTGGTTAATGCAGCCGTGTTTGATGCTTATCCTGCTAGAGGTGCTTTGCAGTGGGCATTGCCTACTGCCTGCACTATTCCTGGCTGCTCAGGCAACTGCGTAATTGCAAAAAGATGAGTGAGAAAAATAGCAAGCTTGGCATGTTAGTCTTGCAAGGGAACTAATAGACTTAAAAAAAAAAAAAAAATCTTCAGTTGAAGGTTCATCTGTAATTATTTAGAATTTTTGAAAGCACTTTCTCTTTTTATCCAGAAGAGCTAATCCTTGATCCTAATCCTCTCTGCAAAAAATGGAACTCGTTGATACTGATGAGGAATACTTACTTGAAGGGATGGTGTGACTTGCCACATAGCATTCTAGGGAAAGGCAAGCTCTCCAAGATTCTGCAGGTCGTAGGGACCAGCTGCGTATAGATGTTTCATCCTTAGTTTGGGAGTGTTGCAATATAAGGTGTAGGGAGGGGAGGGCAAGACATGCAGGGTTGTTCATCAGTCTTGTTTTCCTCTTGCTGGTGACCTGACTCCCTTGTGTTGGATTTCGGAAGGAAACAGTGTCTTTGCTTTACAGTGTGATGTTGGTGCTCCAGACTGAATTTCTATTCCTCAGGTATGAGATCTCACTCTACATTCCTGTATCTGCTGGATATTACTTTTAGAAAAGCTAATAAATATACTCCACATTCTTCTTGTTTAGATTAGTTTGGTCATAATGTGTCTCTTTCCTCTTCTCTTCCCCTGCTGTCTTTAAAATGTCCAGTACAGGACTTTGTCTGACATGAAGTTTACATCTTTCCCATCTCCAGTTCTAATCTTGGACCAGTTGAAAACTCTTTGCTCCTTCTTTGTTTGCCCTAAAACTGCAGGGCAATAGCCTATGATGGTGCTATAAATTGTTTTAATTTTGGCTTATAGTTAATGAGTGTGTGTGGTGCGAGGAGATATTTTTTTACTCTTAAAAAAGCTTCATTTGTACGTGTGTTTGCTAAAATGCACATGTGAAGAAATAAAAGCCTTGTTTTTAAAGAGTTTCCAAGCACTTTAAAATTATTTTTTATATATAAGTAAGATTTTTCTCTTTCTATTTTCCTTTGAAATGTGCACTGAAAACTGCTGAACGGTGATCCTCACATTTTCTGTGTGGATACCGTTCTGTACAAGAGACCTCATGTGTAACAGTGTTGAAAATCTAATCGGGAGTGCTTCATGGAGCTGCAAAATCGTTGCTGGATAAAACATTTTAACAGGAAAGCAAAGCTGTAATTTCCAGAGAAGGTCATGATTGCAAATGCTGTGTTGACTGGGTGTGACCTGGATGAATCCTGATGGTCCAGGAGGAAGGCCAGTTATGCCCTAACCTGATGGCCTCTCTTTTCCATCCCAGTTTTCCTTTTGTGAAACATAGCTGTTATGTGGCTAAAGGTTGGAAAACAAAGCAGAAATTGCGATTACGGTCAACAAGCTCAGCATTCTCCACGCTCAGGTCCCAGGCGGGATGATATTGTGTGCGGCAGTGCCATTTTCCACTATCAACTTTGTGAGCAGGAGCTTTCCCTGACCTGCTCTGTAAAGCCCATGTTGCACACAAAGCCCAAAGTCCGCTTTAGATTTATTAACAAAGAAAGCAACAAAAACCGGCGTGCTGAGCCACTCCTGGGGCTCCTCCCCGAGGACTGCACTGCTGAGAGCTGGAGTACTCTCTGCACACCAAGTACAAACAGGGGAGGCAAGATGTGCTTTGCAGAGCTGCTTAACCCTTTCCTGGAAGGAGCTGCATCTCACTGTCTCTTGGGAGAAGGGAGGTGGCAATGAGGATGGGGAGGCAGTTTGGTGTTTATTTTCATCTCAGTCTCCACAGCATGCTTTCACTACATGACTTTTTGTATAATCTGATGGGTAGATTCCTGCTGCTATAAGTAGGAAAATTCAGAGTTGAGGGTCTTGTGACTCCGAAGCCATTGTGTGCATGTCACATGCCTCACCGCATTAGGCTACCCTTGCAGTCGTGGTCAGGGAGAGCTGAGAACTTAACAAAGGGTCTGTCTGGCTGTGCCCTGCTGGTGCCTGTCTATCTTGGCATTTATTTTCCTTAAGCACCTAAACATCTCATTTTGCTCTTCCCTGCAGGGAATGCCACCCCGATGTGGTCTCTCAGTGATCCTGAACTCCAGCTCTTGCTGTTGTGTTTTCCACTTTCTTGTGGTTCTGGTCTGCGTGTTTTTAAAGGTGGCATCTTTGAGATCCTTGGCCTCTGCTGGGATTGCTAGGAAAGGAAACAGTAAGGCTTTTATTCAGAGCCACTGCAAACTGGTGCAGCTCTGGTGATGGATATGAGGCATGTTTCCTTTCCCAGTATGGCATCCGCCAGTCTAGTGTAGCTCTACGGCAGATGTGTACATGCAAAGCTGCTTCCAATTTGATTTTACCTTGCAACTTAAGAGCCTTCTGCTGTGCAGACATCAGGAATGGGGAAGAAGGATCATCAGTGAGAACACCAAATGCCCTGGTGCTCTGTTGTTAGAGACAGAAAGGATAGCGACAGCCGTGGACCATTTGTAGGGGAGCTGTGGCTCCAACCCCCTGCCGTTTGCCTGTATTTGGTGCCCACTGAGCAGCACTCCTGTTCCCATCCCCAGCTGCCTCAGACCTCATTGACAATGGTTCACTAGTGGTAACAATGCTGGTGGAGATGAAGCTGTCACCTCCTTGGCCATCCCTGCTCGTGGGATGGGCACCACCAGCAGGTTCACGCACAGACAGCTGCCCTGGCCACAGGGTGCTGGGGTGAGCAGCTTCTGAGCCTTTGCCAGCATCATGGGGGGTTGAAGTGTGACCAGAAGGCAATGGGCACTTAGGCCATGGTCTGTGCTCTAGCTATTCCTCTTGGGGCTTGACTTGTGTAAAAGAGGAGCAGCTGTGTTGTGCACCAGCTTTAAAAAGATGGCTTTCCAAAGTGCAGCCTGTTCTGGGAGTTTAACCTTGTAGAGACTGAGGCCAGGCACAGCTCTCAAAGGAAGAGAAACAGCTTTTGATGTTGCTTCCTCTGAGGGAGACAGAGGAGCATTTCTTACAGACTTTTCTCCCTCCTGCTGCTTGATGAATTCAGGCGTAGAGTCAGATCCATGGGGAGGCTGTCACCAGGAAGGGCTCGGCCAGTTTGCAAGCCAACACCTGAAAACAATGCTGTAAAGTAACAGACCTCAGTTCCTTAGAGCAGATCTCCCCGTGAGCAGACATTCTCCAGCAGACTCTGCTGATGGCAGACAGGCACCCAGACAGGTAGCACTACTGAGAAGATAGCTCAGAGTTCACTGAAAAGACATCACTGTTCAAAGCCTGCATCCTCTCTCCTGAGCAAATGTGATCCACAGGAGTTCACAACATTGAACCTGTGGGACTAGAGGAAAAGAAAAATTCTCTCTTATACCTGTTTACTGTCTGTCTGAAGGGAGGCCACCATGCCATGTTCTGCCAACCATCCTTAAAAAGACCTGGGCAAGGTGACCTTGCCAGGCTGCACACAGCACACTGGAAGGATGCTGACAGCTGCATTTGCAGTGATCATCCCTTGAGGAAAGCATCCGTGCTCGCTCCTTATGCTTGCAGGTTTTCATACTTGATTTTGGACTATGGTTAAAGCACAGGAAGACAGTTTTGCCACCATTTCCCAGCTCTGCCACAGCTTCCATGGACAAAGCAGGTAATATTTTCCTGCCACTGTTCCCAAATAGAAATATTAATCAATCTTTAATTAACTTTGACTATGTTGTTTGTTTAGCTTGCAAGGTATTGGGAGAACAGTCTTTTCTCAGTAGTGGACTGCTGCCTATTTCTGCTCTGGCTCTGGGATATTGCTATAGGATAAGTACCATCAAAAATAACAAGACATTTCCTCATCTGGTATTTTTGCCATCATGGCAGTCACACCCACAGTGGAAATACTGTCATTGCTTGTTGATTCACAATTTTGACTAAATTTTGAATCTCAGCATGCAAAACAGGAGCGTTCAGATAAGCAGTTCGCCAACATCTGTGACACTTACGTTTAAAATAGGATTAAGAGGAACAAAACACAAGGTACGTCCATGAAAAAGCCAGCTTTCTTCATGGCAAACCCCAATGTTTTAGGAATTTTTTGCATTACATCTAGTCTTTGCATTAGTTTTCTAACTTTAGGCAAGTATGAACAAAACGCTTTTTATTTCTCAAGGCTTTTGCTTAAAGGAATCAGCATGACAAGCTGAGAATATGTATGGAGTTTTTAAATTAGCAGGTTTTTTCCCTGTGAATGTAAGTAATGAAGTGATTGTTTCATGCCTTTCTTTAGGAAAACAAGGCCTGTTCCTTTTGGCTGTTATTTTCCGTCTATATTTGGTTGTGATGCAGTCAGAGATGACCAGAATTGTAAGCAGTGTGATAAGTTTTCTGAGACAAAATTACAATTCTGATCCAGAGGGGCCTGTGGCTTTGGATGGAAATCGTGGATAATTTTAAAACACCTATTTAGGTAGTGTTTTATGGTGGTGGTTTGTTTTTTTTTTAAACTTAGTTTTCTTACCAACATCCTTGCCCCGCCCCCCAAAACACAGCGAGAATAGAAAGAGATTTTAATATGGTCTTGCTGTTCATACTGTGGATGTTTTCTTCTGGCTCCACTTGTGCTTCAGGAAGAAATGAGACATGTTTAGCAAATGGATGTTTATTGTGGGACATGCAGATCTCTGAAGAGCTCTGATGTATCAGACTTGTCATCTTAGTTTTTCGTTGAACGTTTTTCTCCTGTCCTTGTGTTCATGCACAGCTGTGCATATGTCAAACACAGTTTCATTTTGCTTAATTCACAACAAATTGTGCCACGAGCACCTGGTCCAGTTTTCCTCTGTCTTTGTGGCACGACTTGGAGCAAACTGCAGAAATCCCTGTTTTTTCCCCTTTTGTCATCCTGAAAACTGGAGTGATAATATTCTCAGAGAGTTTGTGAACTAAGAATTGCTGTAAGCTAATGGACAGTGAATTAAACTCCCGGCCAGCTGTCCCAGGCCACTGCTCCTTGCTCTATCAGAGTTTCAAGGCATTAGCATTTGTGTTGGCTTCCTTACCTGTAAAATGGAAGTACTACTTGCTTGAGTGTGGTTTGGAGGGAGGAGCTGTGTAACACCCACTCTTCGCATTGAACAGAGAGTCCAGAAGCCATCAGTCAAAGATATATTTTTCAAACTGGCAGGTCCACTAAAAGATCTGGGGGCCAGCAAAGCTGGCTGCTTCCAGCTTGCACTTCTTGCCTGTTGGCCACAACAAGACCAACGCCATAGCCTTGCCCAGAAGGTTCCCCATGGCTTGAAAACACATGCAGCACCAGAGCTGTCCCATCCATCTTTTTTCCTTTCTCTGTTTGAGTGTGGCACCAGAAGAGACAGCACTGGCTGCCAAGAGCCCCCAGCACCCCCTCCTTTAGCTTTCAGAGAAGGGCAGTGTCTCAGACAAAGTCATGCATACACTTCCATCCTGTCTCTGTCTCAGGTCACACACACGATCTGCTATTATCACAAACGTTGGTGTTGAACCAAAATACAGGCCACCATTTTTGTGAAACTGCTGTTTGAGTACCTGCTTCTTTAAATCAGAGCCCTTTTTAAAAACTGGGTTGGTCTTCTGCTAATTTAGACTAACATCTGTGGAGCTAAAGATGAGGCCTTCCACCTCAGTCAACCCGGGTAGAGCCGTCATTGGGTCTTTCTCCTTATTTCTTCTATTTTGTGCATTAGCTCAAACAGAACATAGTAATGCACTGAAAGTTGTTTAAATTTTTATAGAAGTATGCATTTGTGAAAGATTCCACGCAAGCTCCTGGCGATGGGGTAGGCTACCCAGAGCTCCTCACCGAAGGCACTGCTCTTGCCCTCAGATTGTGAGGGAGATGCACAACATCCCAGGCTTTCACAAGCCTGCTGAGGCCAAACAGTTGATTAAACCTTTGTTGGCTTGTGCCTGAGTATGATCTGAATTTATAATGTGCTGTCACTGCCAGGAACGTGGGTTATTATCATGCTGGTGTCCTCCCTCTGGGAGGTGAACGTGGAAAAAGCAGACCAGGTTAGCAATGAACTGTGCTGGCTGATGGTTGAGATGGGTGTTGATAGATGCTCTCTAGGTTTGTTTCCATACGGGTCTTAATGGCGATGCTCCTTAAGCTGTTTCACTTCAAATTTTAGCCTCTTTTCACCAGCCTTTCTTATTGTATGTATATTTGGTCCAACTCTTCTCAAAAGCCCTTCCCTCTCACCCCCACAGTTATTTAGGAATTAGGTGGGAAGCTGAATCTCCTCTCCCAGGAGATGGTGTAAGCTGTGCTTGTACTGTTCCTGGGTTCAGGCTGTGTCACAATCCCATCAGATCTGTTAGATTAGTCCTCCTGAGTGCAGAAGAGAAAAGGGTGCAGTGAAAGGAAAGGGCCAAGTCCTCTGTGTCACCATATCAGCATGGCCCCACTGATGCCCCTCTGGGAACTTCTGGCAATGTGATAATTTGATTTTTGAGGTTTTACGTCATCTAAATTATCCAAAAGAGATTTCAAGAGAGAAAGGGCATTTTTATGTGAAGCAGGCATAGCCTTGGCATCTGGCTCTGTCCCCTAGATCTCTTAAGGGTCCCTTTTAACTCTGTTTCCTGTTTTCAGATTACTAAAAGCTGGACTGAAAACTGAACCTCACCCTTAATTCTTTTTCCATTTTGAATCTAGCAAGATAAGTAAGTGTTGTTTTACATAAAAACTAAGCCTTAGTAAAGTAGACAGATTTATTGAATTATCTCATACCAAAATGAGTGTGTTTCATTGTCACTTTTTTTTTTTCATTTAGCAAGATTTTTTTACTTGTTAAATATCTATTGATGCCATGGGGAAATAGCTGCATTGGCTATGAAATAGAGAGGGCACCACACATTGACCACTCCAATAATGTGCGCAGTAAATAATGTGCAAGAGCCTCAAGGATCCTAATTTTTGAATATATAATATATTAGAAGTTAAGCTGTTGTAAAAGCACACAAAAGACTTCTCTAAACCTTCATAAATTCTTATGCTTTAAATTAGAAATAAAGTAGTCTCTTTTTTTGTGAAATGATAGGTCTTACCAGTGCCTAATATTCAGTTCATTGCAAATAGTATGAAATTTCTACATATTCACTGCGTATATTTTATTGCTGTAATTTGTGGTTCTCCCAAGCAGAATAATATTTTTACTTCACTGAATATACCTGTGCAAGTTAAAGGTCTCAGATGTATTCCTTTAAAGTGACAGTTCATTCCAGCTACGTTCCTGCTTTATATCAGTACATATTCATTAAAAATAAGCATAAAATGCAATGTCATCCTTCTTAGTCCCATATTCAACCAGTGGGGAGCCAAATCCCGAAACCCATAAAGGGGCTCTCTATTCCCACTTGGGCTCAGAGCACACGTTAGCTGCAAGCTTCTCCCTTAATGGGTTTACCTGCGTGCTTCGTTAAGTAAATACCCCCCAGCGCCAGCCAGTCCCGGGTCCTCGTGTGCCGCAGCCCCGGCTGGCTTGTCACAGCCTTCCCCAGAGCCCTGCAGGGACTCCTGGCATCCTTTGTGCTCCTCGGTCAGCTCCCCAAATACCTGAGGCTTTTCTGTGCTGTTGGGTAGGCAGGGATTAATGAGTGCTTGGTGTGGCGGGGAGATGAGGGAAGCAGGTGAGGAGGATGCTTGTGCACAGCACAGAGGGGTGTTGAGGGGGGACACCCTGACATTGGGTGTTGCCTTCTGCTCCGTGCCTCTCCGGGAGGAGGCCGTGCCCATTTGCCTTGCCCTGCAAAGGCGTGCATGCAATCCCTCCCATCCCCCAGCACATCTGGAGCACGAAACTGGGGAAAAGGCATGGGAGGCTTTCACAACTCATCAGCACATGATCTCCCCTGAAACATCTGCCTCTCAGCCGAGGTTTTGTTTACTCTGAGTACCGAGGGCTGAAGCAAAAGAGAAGATGAAATGAAGGCTCCCAAGCAGTTTTCTGCAATACTTGCTTTAGCAGTCTGTAGATGGGATGTGTCAGAATAATTTCGTTTAGAGTGTTTTAGGAAAGTGCCTCGAAGTGCGAGCTGTGCCAGTATCTTTGCATTGCACATGTGAGCGTATGTGCGTGTGCCACACGCTTGGTTAATTATTTAAATCTTAAAATTTTGGAAGTCACTCCTCTGCATATGTGCACATATGTGCACGCACACACATACAGCACACTTGCGTTAATTACTTTAAGCCTAAAAATGCTAGAAGGCACGCCTTGGTTCTTTTTTTCATCTTCTCTTTTTAAATAGCAGATGTTGTTAAAATTTACACCAGATTGTAAAAGCTGTTCCAAAGGACCAGTCTGAAGTCTTGACATCTCCTTCCCCTGCTCTTCACTTGCTCTCCAAAGGGGTTGCAGTAAAATCCCACCTCTCCAGTTACTTTGTAGGTGTTGCGCCAGTTCGGAGAGGGGAAAACAAACTTGTCCCTCTGTTTGTCTTTGCAGAAATCCTTTTCTGATTCTGACGGGCATTTTACAACAGCATCCAGTTGGAGACACTTAAGAATAAGTACTATTGACAGAGGCAATTGATACAAAATCCTTCCTGACCGTTCTCTCAATAGCTAAAAAGTGTTTTACCTACCAAAGCGTTATTAAAGGAAACTCAGCCATAGCAGCTGCTGTCAGCAATATGCCTTGCAATCAAACGAGAAATATGGTAGATACTCCAAGACATGAGAGAACTGCCAAGGCTTATTGCAGAGCAAAGAGCTTTTCAATAAATGTTTTCTCTGAAGAGCATCAGATTTCACTCACTTCTCACAGCTCAGACATGCCTTGGCAATCATGATTAGCCTCATTTGGGCCTGTGGAATCTATTATTTTATAGCTAGTCTCATAGCTGGCAGGATGACAAACAGTTTATTCCTCTTTGGAGAGAGATCGGGCTGAAAGACATGGAGCTTTAATTCAGTGCTCCCCCACTTAAGGTATTTTTCCTTTCCCACCTATTGCTTAAGGCAAGACATCTAACGTTTGCTTCGATGGCTCTGTCAGGCTTTTGACAACCTAGATTTATCTCTTGCCTGGATGAGGACAAATCTTTCAGAAACTTCAGGATTTCTTTCATTTTAAAGTCAGGTAAGAAGGCAAAAAATATACAAAAAACATGCAAATAATAATTATTCCTAGTTAGCTACATTTGCCTAGATGCTGTGTGATGTTTCTGTGCACTTGAAATCCCAGAAGGAAAAACAAGTAGAATGGTTATCCAGGTCTATTTACCTAACCCAATTACAATGGCTGAATGAGCAACGGGAGTAAGACCTAGACTCAAACTTGCTTACAAGAGCTCTCTGGGGTTAGATTTTACCAGACAAGGTTATTTATTTCTCAAACAGCTGTATTGCTGTGGGTCTTTAACCATTCTGTCAGTTTGTCTCTCCATACCCTGTCTCTGAGCACTCCTGGGCTGAGCTGGCAGCACTGGGAATTAGGTATATGTTACTGCCCTGAAAAACCATATTTAGCAGCCCTGGAGGATCAAACCCTGCTGCTAGCACCTCTTGGTCCACCTCTGTGTGCACAGAAGCCTTTCTTGACAGAGGGGAGCAGCATCTTGGTACTCAGTTTGCCCCCAGACCCTTTTCAGAAGGGCACTATTAAATAAATGTTCTGGGAAAAACCTCAGCTATCTCTCTCTTTTTTTGTTTTTTTTTTCCCCCCCTTTTCTTGTTTAGGCTTGGAGCTATAAGTAATGCACAGTGATGCCTCTCTCCCATTTTATAAAGGAGCTTACAGCCTGGATGAGGTTTAATTCATGGCTCTGTTGTGAAGACTGGATCTCCACATCTCGTTTGTCCTTAGCTGCAGGGCTGTGTTGCAAAAGGCTGATGGGTGCTCAGCATCAGGCTCTTCATTGGCAACAGGAGCCAGCCACAGAACAAGTGCTGCACAGGGTCAGCCCTGCAGCGCTTACCTCCCTTTCTGGAGCTGTGCTTTCACTTCCTTTATTTTTTTTTTTATTTATTTTTTTTTATTTTTTTTGTTACGGGAGAATGATGTCCAGGTGGCTGATTCTACTGTAATTTAATGGCAGCTCACTCATCTGCTGTTGTGCTGGAAACAAAACGAGGCCAACTGCCAGGGAAAGTTTGGCTGAATGACCTGTAGCCTTAATTGAATTTCACACAATACTGGTACAGTGTTTTTTTTTTTTTTTTTTTCCCCTCTCGTGCTCACTCGTCTTGCTGCTTCTTTTTTAATTGGTGAATTTAAAAGCAAAATTCTAGTGCACAACAAGTTGAGAGCAACTTTTCTACTTGTGAGGGTGGTGAGTGGTGGCCAGTGCTCTGGCAAACACTTTGACTAGCATAAACAACTTTTTTTGTTTCCCAAATTCAGGGATGAATTAGTTTTTCAGGTTACTTCATCTTTGAAATGGTGCTCTAAACATAAAATCTCATCTACAAAAGAGATTTATACATATTAAAAAATCAGATATTCCTTCTGAAGATGAACCTTGAATATAACAATTCCTGCTGCTTCTTTTCTTTCCAGTGCAGTATATTTCAGGACTCATTATATCTTAAGTGAATTATCTTTACTTGAGAAAAAAATATTTATCTCTTGGAATAATACATTTAGAAGTGCAGCACAATCACATTCAGTATCTGCTGAAGCTGATTAAGTGTCTGCTTCTTCAGAGAAGCCAGTCACTGTGACTGCCACCTAGAATAATAATGAGAGGAGACAGGCAAAGAAAGAATAGAAATTATTCACAGAATTTCAGGAAATCCAAATGTTTGCAAAATCTTTGAGAACCAGCTCACTGTTTGCTACTCTTGCAGGGCCAGGCACACAGCATGGATCTGTTTAATCCCAAAACTCAGAATTCCTAAGTTTCACTTGCTTTCTGCAGGAGAGATTTTTGGTTTTCCCTTTGCAAAATATTTAAAGGAATAAGTTTTTGTGTGCTTTGGTACCTAAAATTAGGAAATTAGGTAATAACATTTAAGCTCCTAGAAAATTTGCCTCAAGGGGACAGTGCCATGGAAAAGCATTTGTTATTACTTGGGTTTTGTGGGAGAGTCCATGTGGGAGCTTGGGCCTCTGATGCCTGTCATCCATTATATGAATGTCTTAACGAAATGATGGCTTTCTCCCAAAATAGCCTGAAGTTTGATCTATAATACACAAGGCAATTTTGTAGGAAGCCATAACTTTTTTCATCTCACAGAAACCTCTAGTGGACAAGACTTAATGTATATTAGTGGTTTCCTGGGTCCTGATGACTTTAAGTTACACTGACAGGTGTTTTAGCATTAATAATCTTTAGTTTTATTTTAGTGAACATCTATTAAATTTAGTTATTATGTATTAAAAAGCAGGCTGAAAGCACTGACATTTTAAGGAAGCCCAAATTAATGGTTTGAAAGGTTTCACAAATTTATCAGATGAATGGAAATCTAAGGAGGAAAAAAAAATCCACTTATGTGAAATGACAGCTTTGATTTCTGCAGATCTATAGATACCATATTTAAGGATCTAATTTAGGTTGTGGTTCATAAAAGCATAGATTATTGACATTTCCAGTCTCTGTACTTCACAGCAGAATTAATTAGGAGGTGATAATTTCGGGAATGTGTTACATGAAGCCATTGTAGCACAAAGTACTGGTAGAGCACCTTTGTTTACTGGTGCTTGGATATTATATAAAAAATGTACTATGGAAGTTAAGCAAAGGAGATTATTCCTCCCTTTTATGAAATAAAGGATTAACTCTTCATTTGTTTTAAAAGGCAGGCATGTCTCCTGTGCAATAAATCCAGACAGTTTTTTTCCCAGCTTTGCAGGAGGGAATCTAATGTGCACGCATAGTTACATACAGCCAAGAAGAAGGAAGTACTCTGTTTACTGAGACCTTAAAATACTGTTACAAATTAAGTTACTCTCACCACTGTAATAGTTTAAACCTAAACAAACTTTAAAGCTTAGCTTGTAGAATAATTTTTATCTGGTGGAGGACTCCATCCGAGAGGCTCGGGATTGAATGTTCTTTCATAAGAGAAATTATCAGCCACAAGAAAGATAATTCATGGTTGATAAGAATAATTTCTTCATTCCTCTGGCTGGAGAATGAAAGTCTGAGTGCTTTACATTCAAGTGTCAGGTTGCTCTTGGACTGCAAATTCCGGTAATGTTAATGGGGTCTGTTCTCCATTTAAATGCGTTCTAGAAAACCCATCATGTTGAGGAAAAAAAGAAAAACGAAAGTAAAGGAAGACTTGGTGGCAAAAAGTGGAAAAGTAGCAATAGTAGTATGTATTTGTAAAGTAGTCTTAGAAAGCCTAATGCTTCCATTCTTTGTGCTTGCTCCTGAGCCAAGGCTCAAGAGATTTTCCCCTGTTGCACGTTCAGACTTTAAAAACTCACATTAAAAGCTCAGAAAATGAGTGTATCACTGGGACTAACAGGACTGGAGTTTAGTCGTGGCTTGGAGACAGCTTGATGTGGAGGTTGGGGACAAAGGCTGGTCACTGTGTCTCCTGTAGAGAGGATAGTTGGAATGGAGGGAATGAACCCAAAGACCATTGTATTGCTGTTTGGTTTCCTTTGCCTAGAGGCAAAATATCATCTGACTTTATTCTGGCTACAGCTTGCTGCAGTGGATGGGGCTATGTTCCTATTATCAAGGCATTTGGGGTCTGGTGACTGCCCACCTGCACTGCAATGAGACCCCAAGCTTTCCTAGAAGGAGTGGGTGGATGAGAGAAATGGTGCCATGTACTTTGTTTTGTGTCTGTGCTGCTCAGAGTGAGCGCTGAACTTGGCTGTGTGGTCTCTTTTGTCACTTTAATTATGTGTGGGGAGAAGAAAACGAAGCAGAGATGGGTACTTCTGTGGCATGTTGAACTTCAGGTTGCCAGAACATGTCACAGAAATGCCGAGCTAGTTCTCTTCGCTTTTCTTCTGGTAAAACATATATGGGGGGTTGAGTGGGTTTGAAATGCAAATTAAATTTTTTTTTAAAGTATTTTGAAATTTTAATGAGGCTTTGAGCAGTCTGGCATAGCGGAATGTGTCCCTGCCCATTGGTGGGTGGTTGGAACTGGATGATCTTTAAGGTCCCTTCCAACCAAAACCATTTGGTGATTCCATGACTTTCATTCCCTACGTTTAGGTATATTTATTTCAGATCTGCTGCTGCCCTGAATTTTGAACGTGTCTCTTGTTTACTTTAGTAGAGGGACACTGTGACTCCAGGACTCAACCATGCCTTCAAAAAAGAAGAGCACCTTCATCTGTGAGCAGGCTCTACATGGGCGTGCTTTGGGGTGCCTTGGTAGATTTGCAGCTTCTCAAACACGTCCCTGTTCGACCTAGGACCCACAGATGGGGCTGTGTGTTAGGGAGAAACACATAAATTGCTTTTCAGCTTCACCTACCTACGCATGTGGTGAAGTTGGCTGTGGGTGCGAGATGCAGCAGCCACGTCTGGCATGAAAAACACTTTCAGCACGGCTGAGAAGCTTCAGCTTGTGCTACTAAGGTCAGCCTCAAAAACTCGTGTGTTTCAGTCCTTCTGTTTTGTCGTTATGTGTTTAGCGCTGAGTGTATTAATTATTAGTCTGAGTATATTAAATCAATCAGATCTGTGAAGGACAGGAACAGGGAGTGGATGTCACTTATTCCACTATTAATCATCTGCCCTGGGGGGGAAAAAAAAGAGTGAAACAAGCAACTAACAAAGTACAGGGCACAAATTTTTGCACTACTTTTGCAATTGCCTTTTAAAATTCCCCTACTCACATAATTTTTTTCCCAGGAGTTTTATGCTGCTGTTGTGTGGGTTTGAAGCAGTGCCAGGGAGACAGCTCTCTATATGGCTCTGCCACTGTGTGCTTGTGCCTTAAATAGTTGAGTGCAATTCAATGTGGCGGTAAGAAAATGAGCAGTTAATGTTGTTCAAGTGTTAATTGTGCCAGAGTGTGTTTTCAGAGCCTCGACACAGCAATACTAAGAACACTTAATTAATGCTTTTGTGCGATTTCTCTGAACGGGTGGCAGGAGTCTGCTTGGGGACAGGCTGTAGTGGCTCGTGACTGCGCGTTGTCCTCAGTTTTCCTTCCATCTGAAGAATCATGAGAAAATCAGTGTATGTGGAAAGTCTTGTTTGTAACTCCCTTCAGACATAGCAAGTCATTCTTGATTTCCTTTTGGCCTCTGGCACTGTTGAAGTCAATGGCACTGGCAACCACCGTAGGGAATCAAGGTGAAATACTCTTGTTCTCCTCCAGTGCAGCAACAGCAGGAATGAAAGACCTCACTATAAGAGTAAAAGCTGGATCTGCCTGTTTTTTTCTATAGATTTGTGTAGGAAAGTAAGGTGCCCCCTGTGCTGTCATCAGTACTTAAATCCTGTATGTAGACTGGCACAGGCATTACAGAGATGTAAAATTGTCTGTAACTGCGCAAAATTTTAAAAAAATTCTACCAGTACTTTATGAAGACAGCTTTGCAGTGGTATGTTGCGTAATTGAAGAGGTAATCAGACTCTAATTAGACCCTTTCTTTTGATATTGTTCGATGAGCTAAATCCTCCAAGCTTCTCATGGAACCTGTCTGAGGAATATGGTGCCCCAATATAAGCCGAGTAATTACTGAAATTCAAAAGCATTAAGTCTTAAATCAGCAGAGGGAAAATATGTATTTGGGATACGTACAATGGAAGCACCATTCAGAAGGTCACCAGAACACATCTGTGTTTGGAATTGTAAGAGAGCTGGATATGGCACTGAGTGTTAATAGCACATATGAGCTATGCAGAATAAGGCTAATCAACACTTCAGGTCACTCAGATCAGTTGGTCACAAATATATTATCTCCTCTAGAAGCTTCTCTCTCGCTGCTTTACAATATCATGCTGTTGTTTGAGCGCATTACAAAAGCTTTTGCACATTTGGAAATGTAAATTACTACCTTCTATACTGCCAGAGGTACTGTATACCATCAGCCAGGGGAATCAGCATGAAGCCATACAATTGGGGTTCTGTCATGTTGCCTTCTTCCTTTTGCCAGGGACATTTAATGCTTTTCTGAATACCTTACTTAACTGCGACCAGCCACAGCCCGGGATAGGGAGAACAATTGCTGTGTGGGTTTCTCCGATTGCTAAGTCTGGAGCCTTTTACTCTTGCTGGCTCCTTCCCTTGCTAAACCAGATTGCACTCAAATGCTTTGTCTCTGGTCCCTAGAGCCCTGACAGCCACATGTTGAAAACATTTGCCTTTAACCTTAACCTGTTATGAGGTAGAAAGGAGCCTGAATCAAAGCCCAGGTAAAAAAGGCTGCTGAAGTTTGGAGACACTCGTTATGGGAGCTGCAGTTGGCTCTCGCTGTATGCCTCTCTGGACAGGGAAGTGTAGATCCACATGTCTAGCCAGAGCATTTGCAGCCCTACCCTGAAATCGTTCTTCCACCAAGCCTGCAGTTTCCCATCCAAATGGATGAGATTTTTGAATGCGAGGGGGTTTGCAATGCCAGCACTAGAGGACAGTCATTTGGCAAGTGTCTGGGTCTGGAAGGGGCCGGAGTGAACTCTGGGCAACAAAACCAAAGCACGTGTGCACACCTTTGCATTCCTGTCTCACTTCTCTGAACAGAGATCTCTCAGCTGTCAAAGCCACCCTGGTTTGCTGGCAAGTTCTCACTTCTCCCTCTGATATTTCATGGGGCCTGTCTTCTCCTACACCTTGAGGAAGAGGCCCCAGGGAACCAGCAAACCACAGGGCTGGGGCTGCAGAGGCTGTTGGATCCCCACCATGCTGGAAGAAGACAGGGCCTGTGCCACAACTGCAGGAGGCTTTTGGATGAGGACCCTCACACCTTCTTGGAGGAGGTTGTTAGATATAGAAACTAGTACTGAGTATTTAGGAATTAGTAAGTGCACTTCATTTATTTATTACACCCGAAAGGGGCTTTGTCCAAAGGGACAGCCTCTTCAGCAGCATTATGATGCGCGGTGAGTAATTAAAATATCCAGCAAGTTCTGGGGTTGGGCTTTTAAAACAGTGCTTACATATTTTTGTCCCGTTAACACTGTGAATCTTTGGAATCTTGTATTTATAAGTGCTACAATGTTTCCAGTGCTTTTTTCCAACTCTTACTGAAGTGTGTTTCTCCAAGACAAAGGACGTGGTTCTACAAACCTCTACGGACGTGCTTCATTTGACTCTCCTAAGTTTTCTTTTCATATCATAAGTGAATATTCTCCTGTTTTAGGTAGGGATCTCTATTTTACAGGATTTTGGCAAAACATATGAAGATGTATATTCTATAAGGTTCTCCCTGGAATTTTTATTCTAGGCATAAAGCTCTACCATTCATATTTCACTTTATGGGTATTTCATTTTTCTCTATGAAACTAGTCCAAGGTTGCTGCTGACAAGGTAGAGTCCAGGGGGCTTATTACGTCCCAAGTGTTCAGCCTTTTTTTTCTTCTGCCAGATTTTTCTAAAGTTAAAATTTATCTGTATTTTGTTCAGCTTGTCTGCATATTATCCAGTGTATATATCAGAGGAAAGGTTTATATATATATATATATAAAAAAAAAATGTTCACATACCAAAGTAAATTAATAAATCTTCCTTTTCTTATGAAAGAGGTAAAGAAAAGTACCTGGCCAATACAGTACCATTAATCTATTCTCTTTTCTCCTTTCTCTCTTTACCTCTCTCTCTACAATAGAAGTGGAACAAAAAGGTAATTAAATACCTTTCAAATTATATATATATATTACTTATGTATAGGCTAAGTTATTTAACAGTTTAACGTTTTAGTTGAAATACTTTGTCATTAATTCTCACTACCTTTTTGTTAAAGTTTATTTAGTATCTCTGCTGCTCAACTTCACCAGATAACTTATATTTGCTGAAAATTTTTTACCAGTGCCACCTTTTTTTTTTTTTTTCATTAAATTTCTATTCAAAGGCTTAGATAAGTCATTTTCCTGCCCAAAAGAATTTGGAAGGTGTGCATACATACGTATGTACATAAGTATATCTAATTATGGCATAAAAGCCTCTTGGAAATGGCACCCCTTTTTCAGCAACTCTGCGTGGTTACTTAGACTCCAATGGATCTATATAATTTTATACAGGTTATTAAATCTGATTTTCCTCCTGTCTTGCTCTCCAGACAACATTACCAATTTCTGCATTTACAAAAAATAATCAATTATGCTCCGAGCAGGAAGTGTGAATGTGGGATCCCATCTTGCCAGCCCCGTGCTGCCAGAAGCGCGTGGTGGGATACTTCTTCATGCCTCCCTGCTGCCCATCCCATCGTCACGGTTATTGTGCCTCTCGCGGATCGCGGAGATCAGCGTTCCAAATAACCAACCAATATTCTCCCCCTGAAGCGTGTGCAGCGCCTCCAGGCCTGGAGGGTGCTGGCGGGGATGGCGAGGGCCGAGCGAGCCAGATTTGCTCCGCAGCATCCCTCCTCTTGCCTCCCCATCCATCCAGCCGGCCGGCCCCTCGGTGGTGGCGTTCCTGTGGGGCCGAGGTCAGCCGGGCAGCGGCAGAGCCTCCTCCCAGGTGTTGGGCGTGCCCTGGTCCCTCTCAGCCCCCCCCCGAAGTCTGAGCAGCAAAGCATCCCAGTTAGTCAAACTGCTCCTCTGTGCTCCTCTCATGTAACAATAGAAGGTATATGTTTTTAAGTTTGAATTACTACTATATTTAACAGGACATTTTTTAACTGATTAAAATCTAGACATTGGGTTCCTCTCCAGCAAACTTTATTCTTTTCCTTCCTTCTTTCCTTCCTTCCTTTCTTCCTTGTCTTTTCCTTTCAGCATCCATATGTCATTCGTTTTTAATTGTGTGGACTGCATGTTTCATGTGTCCTGTAGCAGCTTGGAAAGTCTCATTTCTAGTTATACTCCAGATGGGTGTTCCCCCCCACCCCACTCCCTTTGCTTTAAACGCTCTTCTGAGTTGCTAAGGGATTCGCCTCTGCTTTGCTATTGGTATCCTTTAAATATTTAATATTACTTGGGCTGTAAGGATGGGAATTTCTTTCTCTTATTTCCATTTCTAGGCCACTCTTCTGTGGGCTGTTCAAATAAATATGTGGATCAATTCCCTCGGAGTTTAGCCCTTCACCTAGTAGGTACAGATTCACTGCAGAATATAATTTGGAAATACAAACCCAGAAATCCTTTGGGGGCACATATTCATTTCAGAGTTTACAAAAGCGAGTGGTCCAAGTAAGTATACCTGTAAAAATAGATTTGAAAAGCAATAAGACAACGAGCCACAGTTGATAGAAAAAGCAGGGGGGGAAAAAACCCAGTTTGGTGGAGCAGATCTTGTTCTAGAGATAAGGTGGGCAGGAAGGATAGTCTGCAGGTACAAGGCATGGCTCTTGGGTTTCCTCTCATCTCAAGTGTCCTCTGCTCCAGGACTAGAAGCTGTTGAGATGCTTGGGCCAGCCACCCCTGAACCGTCATTAACTTCTGTTTTTCTTTTAAATTCTTTTCCCCTACAACAGTTTTTCTTTGCCCTGGACTGCTGAAAGGAGTTTACCAGAGCGAACACTTGTTTGAGTCTGACCACCAGTCGGGCGCCTGGTGCAAGGACCCTCTGCAGGCCTCTGACAAGATTTACTACATGCCCTGGACGCCGTACCGGACAGACACGCTGACGGAATACTCCTCCAAGGACGACTTCATCGCCGGGAGGCCGACCACGACCTACAAACTCCCGCACCGGGTGGACGGCACGGGCTTCGTGGTGTACGACGGGGCTTTGTTCTTCAACAAGGAGCGGACCAGGAACATCGTCAAGTTTGACTTGCGGACAAGGATAAAGAGCGGGGAGGCAATCATAGCTAATGCCAACTACCACGACACCTCTCCCTACCGCTGGGGAGGCAAGTCCGACATAGACCTGGCCGTGGATGAGAACGGGCTCTGGGTAATCTATGCAACAGAACAAAATAATGGCAAAATAGTCATTAGCCAGTTGAACCCTTACACGTTAAGGATCGAAGGGACGTGGGATACGGCCTATGACAAGAGGTCAGCTTCTAATGCCTTCATGATCTGTGGGATTTTATATGTGGTGAAGTCTGTGTACGAAGATGATGACAATGAAGCCACAGGGAATAAAATAGACTACATATATAACACTGACCAAAGCAAGGATAGCATGGTGGATGTGCCCTTTCCAAACTCCTACCAGTACATTGCTGCTGTGGATTATAATCCCCGGGACAACCTCCTGTATGTATGGAACAACTATCACGTTGTAAAATACTCCTTGGATTTTGGTCCGCTGGACAGCAGAGCAGGTAAGGGGTTTAGTACCAAACCAATTTTTTTTTTTTTTAAATTTATATTTTTCATGTAAATAGGGTGTAAAATTGAAGTACACTCCTGTCTTACTGATCTGCCTGATTTTTATGCAAATTAAGCCCCACCACAGACCTATGATGGTTATTGAGACATTAATATGTGCAGAATTTTTTTTTTTTCTTAGTTGAAATGAAGTGGACAAAGGAGTATCTACACCCTAGTAGCCTGAAACAGTTTCCAAATGCCCATGCTTTTATTCACAGGGGTAGTAGTCTTTTCTCCTGAATTGAATTTTCTTTCATGCATCATCAGATCATTTTCCCTTCTGCAGTAATTTTGACAAAACAAAGCGTGGAAGAGGTTCTTGTTGCAAACAGCTGGAGGAAAACTGCATGCCAGTTCAAATTAGTTTGTTTCATTAGGCTGGGGGAGTTTTGTCTTTTTAGAGAGGCTGAGACTAATTGAATATGTGAGCATGTACCCACAAGTGTGTGTTTGGAGTCAGGAGGAGAATCAACAAAATCCTCTAAATTTTTGATTTATTTTCTGTAAAGTTTCTCTTTCTTTTTTAAAGCATTTCATGACTTACTATGACTTACTATACTTTATCTTAGAGGATCATCTGCCCCCCGCCAGAGGTTTCCCAGCTTTTCCACCTTTTTTCCTGTTAGAAATTGTGCTGGTAGTTACTTACGTATATTTCCTTACCTTTATCAACGCCATCATCATTTTGCAATTATAAAGTTGCCCCTTAATTAGTAAAAAGACTTAGCCTACACTGTGGTCAAGCTTGTATGATGTTGCAAGAATTTCCAAACAGGATTTGCTCAGTCATTCCAAATGGTTGCTACTATACTGATGCAGTCATATTATCAGGTAGCTCTTGTGGACTGTGTACTTTGAAAGGCAGAAAAAGTAAGAGAAAAGGCAGAATTAATATAATTTGGACAGTAAACTATTCAACTCATAACATGTCTTTTTCTGAAACATTTCTTTTTGTAAGTAAGAAACTTGAAAGTGGGTAAGTGGATTCGGGGCTTTGGATTGCAAAAGAGAAGTGAAAAGGTTTCTGTTGCTGAGATTTTCTTTTCCTATGTGCAGCCTGTTACCCATGTAAAGAAAATGGATCAAGAGATGCTGAAAGAAATTGTGGGTATAAAAATCTGGGGAGGGCTGGAATAGAAGTAGTAAACTGGCAGTGAAATTGTGGTTTTTTTACAAAAAAGTAAGGAAGGGGAGAAGAAAATCCTGAAGAAGCAGATGAACGAGAACTGACTGTTAAGCAAGGAGTAGAGGTATTTTCAATGATGTTGACCCCTGCAAGATCTCAGATGAGTAAAAAATGAAGTAATACTTCTCATTCTCCTAACTCAATGATGAGCATGTACTTTCTGGGTGGTGGAATGAAGCAGAGCAATTTGTGAGCTATTGGCTATCCCCAAGGAGTGGAAATCAATTGCATCCCTTCTATTTCACAGAGTTTCTCTCCGTTTTAGTGAATTATTTCCAGGTATTATAACGGACTCTTTGCTGGCACTTTTTCATGTGGTGACCATTGTCAGTAATAGCATCTTTAATACCAAAAAAAAAAAAAAAAAAGGGAAAAAGTCCTATTGAAAAGGAAATTATTCTCTGTTTTTTCATAGTGTAAGATGGTGAGATGGCAGAGCAGGTGAAAACCTTGCAGGGGGCTGAAAGTCTGTGAGGTGCAAGGATTTGATTTATCTTTGCGTCACTCTGGTTTGAAGCCCCTTTAATTTCACTCTGATTTGGATGAGAATTTAGAATCCCCCAGTGCCTCAGATAGAAAGCTGAAGCAGTTCTTAGCTTTGAATGGTGGACATGAGCGAGTCAATCTGGTGTCAGGGAATCTGGCGAGCCTTCTCTGACATTCCCTGTGTGCAAATTTTGTACAAAGCTTTGTAATATGGAGAAAAGGCTGAATTTTACATGCAGTTCTCTTCTCTGAAAATTGTTGGGATTTCCTTTCTGGCAAAAATGCATAAGGAACCCATTACCTCACTATTTTATAAGTTTAGAGGACTTTTGAGAGGTGTGCTGTGACAGCAACTGAATTTTTTGATGAGAAAACTTGAATGGGCCAAGACATTTCAAAAAGAAGAAAAAAAAAACTTCACCAAGGGAGAGTTTACTGCTCCATTACCCACACAGCCTGATTAGTGGGAACAATTTTTTTATGAATCAGTGAAACAGAAGCACTGATTTTGAGTTGAACAGGTGAGCAAAATAGTTGCTTGACATCAGGCAGAGAGGAGCCAGGAGACCAGGTCTGCGTGATGCATTCTCTTCCAAGTTCAGTGCAACCCACGTTCTGGTTAGGACCAGATTTCATGCTGCATTGCTTTGCATGTAGCACTAAATACCTGGTTGGCATAAACCCAGCTCCTCCACTAAAGAGCAGGAACAGAAGCTCATACAACCCTGGGAAAGCCGTGAAGACCCAGAATATTTTCATGTGTTTTTTTAGATATTTATTTTTTTTACAGAATGGGTTGTAGATATGTGTTTCTCTCCTCTTCAAAAATCACCAGTGTTTCTCCATATTAGAGCCATGTTCAATGCAGGCATTTTCCATGGTATTACAATTTGAGTAGCAAAATTTGTAAACAATATCAGCTTAATTAGAAAATAAAAGAAGGATTGTAAAATTGATGGGTTGAACATATGGGTTGTTAGAAAACAATTAAGGGTGAAGTTTTAGAAGAGCTCTTAAAACCAAAAATTGATCATAACAAGAAAAGTGAAATATTTAACTACTTAAATAGCCAGTAACGTATTTGAAATCACTTGCATTATACATTTCAGGGACATCTAAATTAAAATACAGGTTCTGGGGACTGCAGTTCACTTAGAATCAAGCATTTTCAGTCTTTTCCCAAACCGTCCAGAGGAAATGGGAGTAGGCAGGAGTTGCTTAATTTATAGGAAAGGCAGGTCTCACATCCTCTTGCTGTTCACAATGTCTAAGCATTTTCTGTGATTTTTAATTAAAGATCTGTGCATGTAGGTTTGGAACATATTTGAGGTCTTCACTGTTGCAGAGCATCTCTCACCTACTGTTTAAAAAAATGGGCTTTGACTCCCCAGAGTGAGTGAGTGTCAAATCCTGAGGTTTCTGTGCTCAGCTTCTGCAGCAGTTGAAGTTACCAGGGAAAACAAAATATTTTGAAGTGCTAAAAACTGAGTTTAGCTGATCTAGAAGCAATTCAAGGCTCTTGATGGAATTAAACCCAACTGTTCATTTTTCTCAGAAACGAGAAAAGCTGCATTTTAAGGTTTTACCCCACTTTTTTTTTTTTTTTTTCTTTTGTCTGGGGCTGTTTTTCATTTATCCCACAAGTGGTTTTGAAGGCAAACAATGCCCAGTACCTGCAAGTCCCAAGAAACCTATCATTAATGTCTGCCCTCAAGAAGTGAACTTGAAGATACCAAAAGCCTTTGAAGTGTATTTTCTTTGAGCTGTTTGGCCTTAAAATGAGCTTTTTGGAGGATGCTTCTTCATAAATGCTTCTGAGTTTTTGGGTTATTTCTTTGTAGCTTCTATTGAGTTTTCTAATTTGAAGTGTTAGTAAGGATAGCTCTGCATCTCTTCTCATTCTTCATAAAGTTAAACCTGGAGCACTCTTCAGGTTATTTTTTTTATGTGTCCTACAAGACTATATGCAGAGAGGGAAACAGGAGGCTGTAGTGACAGGATGAAAATTTTCTGCAACCTAATCAGTTGATATTCACCAGAGTTACCTGTTCTAATCATCACTCACTTATGATACGTTCTGCGCAAATAAACTAAAGAAAACATCAACAAACCTTCCTCTCCAAAAAGGTGAAGTGCTCCCATCCTGCTTCCCGGCGCTGTGCTGCATACAAACGTGCATCTCCCGGTTCTGTGCCTCAGCACCTCCCTGAGCAGGCATAGCTCCTGCCTGGATACCAGCCAGAGGTTCCTGGGCATCACAGACACCACAAGTTCTGTCTTTTAAATGTATGAGGTGCCCCAGTGCTGGCAGCTCTTTCCAGGGCTCGGGATGTGCTGGCTAAGCATTTGGGTGCTTAAGTAGGGACTGGAGCCTGTCCCATAGTAGAGAGGTCCAAGGAAGAACTTGAACCAAGTTAAGGATCCCTTTGTGCATATTTTGGCCTTGGATGTTGTGGCAGCCGTTCCCAGTGACATGGGAAACACAGACCTCCTATTTTTGAGAAAGTGTTTTAAATTATGTCCAGCACACCCAAGCATTACCATATGGGCTGCTTCGTGGATTAAGTCAATAAATAAATATGCCCAGTACATAAGAAAGATGCTGATATGATATGATATGTAGGGCTTCTAATACAGCCTAAATGTGCTTAAGTTTGCATATTAACACTGTGGACAGCCTTTCTGGTAATCAAATATGATACAGAGATTACACAGATATCTATGATATTTCAAGAACCTCAGAGGGTGCATGTCAAATTTTCATGTTCCACATTTTGTCAAGTATTGTGGGATGCACTCTTGATGTGTGATTGCAAGTATTTTATTCAGTCAGAACGTTTGGGTTGTTTTGTGTTTTTTCTTCCTGAAGCAGTTTCACAATGCAGATAAGGTGAACTGTCTGTCCTTATAATATGCTAATTAAGCGCATTTGTGTCTTGGGTAAAAGATGTGGCAGTATGGTGATGGATAAGGACTTTAAACACATATGACACCTCGTTAAAATGTAATTTTCACATCATAAATCTGAGGCCTTTCCTTTGACAGCTGAGTAATGTGGGCAGTGGGCAGAGGAACTTGAACGTTTCAAAGCTGTCACGTGCCCATGTGTAGCTGGGAGCTGCTTCCTGCACTGCTCGCCTCCGACGCCCAACTTCCTTGCCCGGGAATGCATCAAAAGGGCTACGGAATCTTAAATCCCACTTGTGCACAGGATATGAATTGCTATCGCTTCAAGAACCCCTTGTGATAAGCCACATTTGCTATCTCTGGAGTTGAATCTGGGCTGCCTTTTAAAAGGCCGGCTGAGCTTTTCTGATGAGCAGTTTCTCCTGATGGACAAAGGCCGTTTTTAGGGAGCTGCTGAGTGTTTAATTGCTGCTTCTCCTCCGTTTTTACTTTCCAGTTGCTTTCCTCCCACCTAGGAGCATCCCTGCCTCTCTCACTCCTGTTCCTGCTCATTGCTTGCAGTGACAGCTGCTGGTTGCACAGTGTTGCTGGAGGCTTTCAGAGAGATAAGCTCTTGCTTCCAGGAGCTTCTGCTAAACGTGTAGTGTGACTGGCGCCCTGGCTTTTGTCCACCACTATTTGCCCGCATATTCACGTTCCATTTATTCAATGAACGTTTCAGTCTCTTTTTGCTATCTAAGACAAAAAGGGATGTCTAAGTTTGGAGGTGAAAAAAGCAGAACATCTTTTACAACAAAGCAGGCCTTTCAGCCTACGTTTGTTGGGCAGACAGTACCTGAAGCTCAGAGGGGCAGGAGGACAGTATTGCATTCGTCCTTCATTTTGAGGCTTGCTCTGCCTCTTATTTTTTATACTGTTTTAAATTTGCCCTCTTTGTAAAGCAGTGTTTGAGTAAAAAATGATAAACAAGCATCATACCACTGGAGACTTCTGAAATTAGGGATTTCTGCTTTCTGTCTGGAAAGCTGGAGTTTGAGCTCTTTTGTCTACCTTCTCACAAAAAAAACATTTAAAAAGTGCAAGGTTCCTCAGCTTCAAAATTCTGTCTTGGCAGAGCATGTCATAACTATTAATACTGTTTGGTTAGCACGGCAGGAGCAACTTCAGTGTCTCTCCAGTACGAATAAATATGTGGTTGCTCCCTTTTCATAAATAAAACTGTACCATGGAACAGCAAATAACTTTACCAGAGTTGGAGCTGCCTTCCTCTTCCTCAGTTCACTGCTCCTGCTCTGAGGCACCTCTTTGAGCCAGCCTGAGAAAATGGTACAGCAGACCTAACCCATCCATGAGCTGAACTGGGATACTGCTGCATCCTCTTAGGAGGTCAGTAGTTGCCATTCCCTAGCTCCATGGGCTGCGGTCCTGTTCCCATGGGAGTGCTTGGGGACTGGGCTGGTGGGCAGCCAGGATGGTTTTGTAGTCGGGGAAGGGCAGGAAGAGACAAAATTATTAAGCTAAACTTAACTTTCAAGCTTCAAAACAAGAGGAGGCCTGAGGCTTCGGCACTTCATAATCCTGTCAAACACCGTGAGGGGGAAAGGACCTTGCCAAGAACGTGTCTGAAAAGCTGAGACAGCTGTTTCTGGCAGCAAGCATGGGATGCAGATAGGGGGGTGATTGCATAAGGAAAAAAGTATTAACTGCCAATGAGGGATAGTGGCTTTTCCTCTTCTGCAGTGAGCTCTTCAGTGTGAGGAATCAGCCTGGGTAGTGATTAATTGTTATTTCACTGAGTTCGAGATCACGGAGTCATGCTGACATCAACCATGGCTTATCAGTCCAGTGCAAGTACTTTGCACCAAACCCAGCTGTGAATGTGCCAGCACTTTGGGTGAGAGCTGTTTGCCAGCAGCAGGGGGCAAGAGGTGACGCATAGCAAATGTCCAAGGCTGCTTTTTGCAGGAGAAAGGGACTTCATTGTGTACTAGAGACAGCCTTTGAGTGTTGGGTTTTTAAACATGATTTTAGTGATTAGTGCGTCATTTATCCCTTGGCCAGCAGATTTAGCTGGCTTGTGTGCAGTGGTGGGGGTCTGCCCAGGGTTGGGGGTTTAGCCCAACAAGAGATTCCTGGATATTCCATTTTTGAGCTGTTGCCTCTGCCAGCTCCTTTTCTCCCAGCCCAAACCATGATTATAATCTGCCAGGCTTTTTCTCAAGTCATTACCCTCTCAATGTAGGTCATATTTGTGCACCTCAAGGCCCCGTGTGGTGCAAACACCTTCTGCTCCTTGCGATTCTGCTGTGGCCTGGCTGCAGAGCCACTAGGCTGGCTTGGGAAATGGTTATCCTGGATTTGTTATTTTTTCTGCTACTGCTTTTTTGAAATGAGCAGCCTTTATTCCTGCTCGCCACTGAAAATACCTTCAGCACGGTAGCTCACGGGTCTGGATTGCTCTCCTCCCTCGTCTGCCACTGATTGTGTTTGTTCTGGAAATGACTAGTGTAATATTTTTAGCAACACTTATTAAGACTCATCTCCTAAAGTCTAGTTCAATGTTGCTAATTAACTTCTTCGATGCCGCCAGCACTCTGCAGTGCTGCTATGCCACGTTTTCTTTCTTTTTTCTTTTTTTTTAACTGTGAAAGCAGATATGGATGCCCTGCCGTATTCTGCTATAGAGTCAAAGCAAGCAGGGGAGGCATTGGATGCCCTTCTTTCTGCCTTCATACTCGGGTTAAAGAGGAGTAAGAAGCTCTTTAGGAGTCAGCTACAAAATTACTGAACCTTTAAGGGGAGGCTTTAAAGAGCCTTCAGGTAGCTCCGGTGATGTCTATAGCAGGTCCCCATCCTTCAGATACGGCAGCAAGTCCACTTTCCAGAGGTATATCAGTGCTGATAAAAAGTAGCCAAGGCATGTATGAGGAATGGAAGGGTCAGCATTATCCTCAGAAATCCAGCTGAACTCTCACGGTACGGTTGGATTGGATCGGTTACTGATAGGAAGGGAATTTAGGCTGAAGGGGCAAAAAGAATTGTGGTAGCTAGTTTGAAGATCTCCACGTTCAGGGAGAAATGTGACCAGCCACGAAGGGCTGTGAAACGCCCCTGAAAGGAAAACACAGATTCTGGTAAGAAAGAAGTAGTAAGCGCTTTGAAGCACTCCTTCTCAAAGTGCATTTTGCTATTAGTAACTACGCTAAATCAATACAGTTGAGTTGTGAAAAAATCAAGAATAGAAGTATCCGTTTCTTTCAGATGAGTCCACCAGGTGTGCGAAAGTAAAAGTTGATATAATGAAAAAGTTTCTGGGACAAAATCCCAGAAGAGTTTCAGCTCAGCTTTTATTCAGATAAATCCTCTGAAGCTGGCAGGAGTTTGGGCTAGAGGCTTCAGGAGTGCGTCTGAGTGGATTGCTGTTCCTGGAAGGAATTGCATTTTGCCAGTGAGAGGCTTTTTGACCTCCTGATTTGTGTCTGAAGCATCCAAAGAGAATATATAAATTGTAAGCTGGAACAAATGGTGAGTATCGACATGAATTTGAGTTGCAATATCTGCCTTACGTTTTTATGTTGAAGAGATTGTTTTTTAAGGGTATGCTTATGATTGGAGGGCAAAGCAGACAATAAAGGCTCAGGTGAACAAGATGTGTCCAAGAAAACAATGTCATGATTGTTCACTGTAACAGGATTTCTTCACTGTGAATAGGATTTTTGCTTGATTAAAATGTGCTGAGAGGAAACAGGACTTTGGGCAAGTTTCCCTGAAATACAGGATTCAGTTTGAAAAGACTGGCACTGAAGAGGCAAACCGGCTGTTTCATATTACGTAGCTCCTCGGGTCTATTTTCACGAAGTACCACCTGTTTGAGACTCAAAAGGGATGGGGGGGAAAAAGCAAAGAAACATCAGAGCTGCAAAGTATAAAAGTTATACACTGGTCATGACAGAAGATGGGAAAATCAGCTGCCTTTATACCAGTTTGAGCTAGCTTACTGGGGTGCCATTCATGCTTCCCTCAAATAGCTGGAATAAATTAACCAACCACTGGAGAGATGAGGCATTAGGCAGCTCTGCAGTTCTTTTTCATGTGTTGATGTTTGGGACAGAGACAGGGGAAGGGCTGTCTATGCTGCAGGCAGAGAGAAAAAGTAAAGGTGACATCAAGTATAGACATGCCAGCAGAGATGAAGTCCCTACCCCGCTCCTAAGATCTTTCCAACCTACCATGTGAAGAAAAGCTTTTGTGAGCCTCCATGCACTGGCCTTCAGTTGCCCCTCTGTGTTAAATTATTCCCTCTATCCAAGGCATGCTTGGAGGATGCTGTGGCTCACTGAGGTCGATCAGCCTGGATTCATGTGATGCTTTACACTCTTGTACTGCCAAATTAAGCAAATGACTGGTGATGTTAATGTGAACACCGAGGCTCCAGGAGGAGGGAAATACTGAGGGAAGGCTGCATGAAGAAGAAAAAAAAAAGGGGGATTTTTTTTTGTTTGTTTCTTTTTTTTTTGTTTTTTTGAAGGAGATGTAATAAAATACATTGGCTTGATGGGAACATATTGTGTCACACTGGAGGAATTAACAGCAGTGAATATTTCTGGCCTTCTCCTCCTAAGTGCTCGCTTTTCTCACTGGACAGTAACTGCCAAGTATTTTCTTAGTGCAATATTGAGTGTGTTACAAGTTATTCACGAGAAATATCCTTGGAATGACTGGAACAGATTTTATTGATGAAAGTGTTGTGCTCTTCTCCGTGGCAAGTATCAGGCTGAGTGAAGAATGCCAGCACCCGAAAAACTAAGCCAAGGTGGAGAGTGCTCTGGCAAGTTTCTGGTTGATTTGTACAGTTTAAGGTGAGCATTCATCCAGCATTCTGCTGGGAGAGGTGCCTGTGGCTGGTGCCTTGCTCGCAAATGTAGGCTCTCTTTATGGGTAAATAAAGCCTCCTCCTGAGCTCGGTGGGGAGTAGATGAACCTTTTGGGTAGCCTAAAACTGCATGGTCAGAACACAGTGTTGTGTAAGGCTGTTGTAATGTGTTTTTTTCATACAAATGAGTTCAAATTGACTCTGGTATGAGGAGTAGAACAGAGAATTAAATTAGATTAATAGATTTTTTAAGACCAGGGGGGACCATTAGCTCATTTAGTCTGACCTCTGTAATGCATTCAATTGGATTTCATCTGCTTCTTCTTCTGCTGAGCCTAATGACTTGACTTTAACTGAAGTGTACCTTCCAGAAAGGCACCCAGATAATCAGTGCCTCACTTCACTGAGTGCTTTTCTTGGTTGGATATTCTCTCCCTCAGTTAAGAGGTAAAATAACATTCGCGTTATAAATGTTTTTATTGTGCCTGTTTGCATCATACATAAAAAGGTAAAAATGTGTTTCTTGAGTCATACTCTTTGGATCTTGCTCAGACAGTGCTCTGGAGGTTGCCTTCTGTGGGAGTTACTGGTAGGTCTGATTTTTTATTTTATTTTTTTTTAAGATCTTAGAAACTTGTTACTGCAGTGGGAAATTCCTGAATAGACTAGGAAAGCAAATAATTCACTAGCAATGAGAAAATAGCGTTCTGGGCACTAAAATCAAGAAAACCTTCTACTTTCAGATGTATACTTTATGACAAGTGACACTAAATGTGTGTGTAAACTCTGCTTTCTCAGTAAAAGAAATTACCAGTCTGCAGAGCTTGCATACTGCTCTCTTAATGCCACTTCCATTTTTATTTGAACCAGAGTGCTAGGGAGTGACATTTAAGCCTTGGAGTTTGTCATCAAGTTGTAATTTTCTAGTTGATGAGTACGTCTGTCCATGGGAAAAGGCAAAAACTTGTTCCAGCAGTTTTTGCATAAGGTATTGAATGATTTCATTCCAATTGGGTGTTCTGATTGTTGGCTTGTCCTTTTTCCCCCCTTTTTATTTCCCATGCTCTTTTTAAAGGAGTATACTGGGTAAAAAAAAAGATGATGTTGATGATGCAAGGAGATGAACTGTAGAGGATACAAGAAGTCATTGGGTAATTAATTAATTGTATTAAGAGTCTTGTTAACAATAGTTTATTCATGGCAAAATATACTGGCAAATTCTGGTGGAAAGAGGTTGTCATTTTCTTAATATGCAAACATAATTTTCTTGCTCTCAAAAGTGCCTTTATTCAAATTGAAATATGTTTTTTCCTTCAAACACCATGTTTTGCGATATTTTAGATAAACTTCACCTTCAGGCGTTTCTTTATGGTTAGTAACCACCTGAGAGAGGCTTTATCAAGGCTGTGGTTTCATTGGACTGAGCAGTGTGAGGGTAGGCATGTATTCCCCCTCTTTTCCTTGGAGAGAGGAACCCTTAAAATGGGCACGTATCAAGGAAGGCTAGGGAAGTCCTCTCTTCCCCTTTGCAGCAGAATTTGTGACCAAAATGGTCCTGTGCATGTTTGGAAATCATTGCCACAATGTTCTTGGCAGAGTAAACGTCAGCTGTAACCAAAGAAAAATGATTGGAATTAGCCAATATGACTCCAAAATCTCTTTGAGGCTAGCTGGTATAAGGCAGTGCCAGCGGGAGTTTTGGGCTCTGGGTTTCCATGCAACCTGATTCGTACATTGAACGTGGCAAGCATCACCTTGGTGAACCGTGGCCCCTACGTGTTTCATTAAATCTCCTCCTTGTGATGTCTTCTGAGGTGGGGGGAAGTGATGTGAAAAGTTTCCTTCTACAGTTGGTTAACACTTAGCAGTGAGGAATGTCTTTTCTTTAGTGAGTAAAGCCAGAGCTGTAAAAGCAGGTCCTCTCCGGACAAAGCTTTTGTTGCAGTGACCTGGCTGTCCTCTTCCTACTCTGATTTGAAAGCTGATTTTAATATGCCAAAGGAATAATCATAAAAGATATGACATGCATCAGTGCATTTCTCTAATTTATCTACCCTGGAAACCTTTGGACCCGTTTCTGATAGGTATATGTAAGGAAAGATGACATCGAGGGAAGAGGAGGGCTAAGGCAGCCTTTCCTTCCACTTGGAATCCACAGAAAACGAACTAATATTTTTGTCTGAAATTAGAAAAAAGGAGAGGTGGTCAAGTTCTATGAAATCCTTTAACTTGCAAGGCAGAGACTCTGGCCAGTCACTAAAGGTGATACTTCCCATAGTTGGCGTGGTTCATTGAAGAAACATCTTTGAGCCATTTAGTAAAAGTTCTTATTTGTTTGTTTAGAAACCTGTGAGAAAGTCTTTTGGATGTTTACTGACATAATGGTGTTGTTATCTTGTCCCCTCAGTATCTTTAATAAGCTTCAGTTGTTGATTATAGAAATCTGTTTTACCTGTGCTGGGCTCTTCCCTCTCCTACTGCAAGAGATTGATTATTGATTTTTTAAGTTATTATTTTTTTATTATTGCATATTTAACAATAAAACTAAGTAATGTTCTATTCCCGGCTGAGTCTCCAAGGAATGCAACTGTTTCTCATTATAAAGGGGGAAAAAGTAATTAAATTTTGATTATTTTTCCCTTTTGCCCAAATATCTTCACACACAGTGCAAATTAAATAAAATTATTTAACCATGACAAGCACTTCTGCCAATTAATCCCTGAGAAGTGAAGCTGGAAAATGTATGCTGCATGCAAGCAGGCAGTCACACACGGATGCCTGGGAAAAAGAAACCCAAAGGAGTCTAAGACAAGCACGAGTTAATCAGCCCAACAGAGCCATGAATGGGAGTTTAAGTGATAGTGACGTCTCTACCAAAGCTGATATGAGCTCTTTGCAGCTTTTTTTTTTTTTTCTCTCTCTCTTCCTGATACTCTGAAGAATCTTTTTCCCTTCTGGCTTAATTGCTAGAGATTAATTGAAGTTCAAGAGCTCAGTATTTCTAGTAGCCTTTATACTGAAATTTAAGATGGGTAATTTAACTTTGAATTGATTTTTTTTTTCCTTCAATTTGAGCTTTTAGTATATGCATATTTTTATCTTGGCTACACTTGGGTTTCCTGAATTACAGGAAAGCTTACCAAGAGATATTCATTAGACAAATGTGTTTATTAACAACATAAAAATTGTTGTACCAAATGTCTGAAAACTGGATCCCATTATTAAAAAAGAAAATATTTTAGGCAATTCCAGAGCATTAAAGAAAAAAAATTTGTCTTGTCTACCTGGATTTTTATATACCTGGTTTCATTACGTATTGAAAAACACTGGTGCTTTTTGCATTAGCAGTGCTTCAAGTTCAAGGTTAGCCCTGTTTCTGAATTTTAGCAGATTAAAAGCCCAACTTGAAGTCAGCGGCCATGTCCCCAGGAAGCAACTCTTCCCCGTAAAAACCTTGCCTCACTTTAACGGGGAGGTTCTCAGACATCTGGAGGACCTGTGAGGTGGTTGCTGACTTGGGAAAATGCCATGCCTGCATCTCTGAGATGTTTTATTTAGGCCTATTTGCTGGTCATCTTCTTGTATCTGAAATCACTGAGTGCAGACTTGTCTGAAGCTACTGCTGCAGGGAGCACTATTGACAGTAGTGCTGAGCACACTTCAGGTGTATAGATGGATACTTGTATGTTGATTAGATATATTTGAAAAGATAGTATTTTCATGCTAAATATGTATTTGTTCTCACGGAAGACGGGGACAGAGGAGGGTTTTTTCTCCTTGGATGAAGCTGTCCCAAGCAATTCAAATGTTCTGACAGATACAAACATTTGATAAGATTCCCTGACTCAGACATTACGATATTATGCAGACCTAATTAATTTGATTTTGCACATCACTCCAAATGCAATATAGGAAATTGATATCTTTCTATCTCTTTATCTATTTTCTGTCTGATAGGATCCTCTTTTCTAGGCAGGACTACTTGGGCTTTGGCAGAGCGGTGAAGATCCTCGGCTCTGTTGGACAGCATCAGCTGGCCAATACCGTGCTTAGCAGGAGAGGAAAAAGGCCTAGACCAGACCAAAGTGGGGCAGCAAGACTGTCAGGGAATGGAGAGTTTCCTGAATTAGGCAAATTTCCTGTAGTTTTTAGTGAAGTAAAGACTCGGTTCTAACTCTGAGACAGTTAGACTGGATTTGTTAGGCAGTAGTTTCCAGCCTCTGATGTTTCCAAGGACAGCGCATCAGCCTGATGGAAATTCAGAGACAGGTTTTCACAGGTTGGAGAGGAGTCATCCAGGTGGCAAATAGGGTGGCAAATAGTTGGGACACTGCTGCTCTCAGTCTCCTCATTCTCTATTAAGGTTGAAGGTTTTTTATACCACTCTGGGGATTAGATGTAGAAAACTGTACATTTAAACATAGAACATTTTAGTATTATCCAAGGGGGAAAAAAAAAAAGGCAGTTCTATGGAAATGAAAGGTTTGATGGCCCTTGAGTCAATATTGTTTGAAAGTCACAATCCTTTATAAATTTCAGCCTTTGCTTCCAGGTCATAAGAAAAATACATCCGTGCACATCGTAATTTCCTTTGGTGAGCAGGTTTTTCTGACCTGTGTTTCTTTTTCTGGTGTGGACTGACATTATGGCCCCTCAGCCTTTCCAGAACAATGTGCTGTTGATTTGAGCCTTGTATCCTCAACTCATTGCATTTTTAGAAACTGTTGTTTATCTGCCTAGGGGGGATGTAACAAGGAATATTCCCTGCCTTTCTAGCTATCCCTATAGCTATATCATGTCTGTTTCATACTCTGCCCTTTCCCATTGCCCATAACTTTCATCTGCAAGTGGCATATTTTGTAAAGACTGGGCAGTGCTTGCTGAATTGACCAGGAAGAGTCTTAAGTTTGCTGACCATTGGGTAATAAGATGAACCACACATCCTGCATTTTGCCTTGGGAGAAAAAGGAGGAAGCGTGCCAAGCAAATTACTGGGTGATTTACTTATTTGCAGTTCTGGGAGGGAATCTTTATCTTCATAAATCTCATGTTAGGATACGTTTTGTAACTGTGCCCAGGGGTGATATATTCGTCTATATAAAAATCAGTGCCTTAGCTGTGCACAGGGAGCAAACCTCTGTGCTTCACCCCGGCTGCATTTGATATCCAGAGTTAACTAGGATTGCCGAGTGTTTATTTATCTGCTGAGACGAAGCTCTGTGTTTCATCTGTATCGCTAGATGCACGGGCTGAGATTCAGCTTCTGGCTGGAATGAAGGGGTTGGCATTTAGCAGGGAGTGCATCATGTGCCAGGTTTTCTGATGGTCGGGTGCATCATACTAGCAACAAACCAGCAAGGGGAGCTGAAACATGCAGGAAAATGTCAAATGCCAGAAGTAGAGGGATGACAGAGGTGGCCAGTGGAGTTAATTGTCAATGCGGCCTTTTCTGTGAGAGCTAAGCACAGCGGACTTCGGTTAAAAATCACCCTTGGTGCCTTTCCAGGGTATCTCTCTGAATAAGAGACGGGGATGGATCCAGGCCCTGCATCCTCTTGAGGTGGGCTGAATTTCTGTCTGAATTTCCTGGCATTCTAAGAGCACAGGCTTGCTTTTCCACTTCATGTTGTGGGATCCTTCTCCTCCGACCCCAGTCTCACCTGAGTGCTTGGATGCTCGCTGTTATCCAGTCATCTAAGTCATCTTCAGACAGTCGTGATATTTTCTCATTTCATTGCACCCCACAGTAGGGTTATCACCTGCTTTTCTCTGTGCATGTTAGTGCTGCATTCATAGTATTTCAAATTGAATTCTGGACCTTTGGTCTGAAACTAGATGCAGACCAGAGCATAAAGGTTTTGCTGATATCAAAGTTTGTCTACACAATCGCTGTCAGCAGCCTATCCTTTGGTTATACATACTGATCAGTTCTGATGTTTCCAATGCATTAATTTGTCTCTGACAATTTTCTTAGCTAAAATTTGAGCAGCAGGACTGCTGACCTAAAATGACCCTAAGTTCTTCATCTTGGAGACCTCCTATTCAATGAAATTTTGGTAGGTGATCATTGCTTCCTGAGATTATAACAGAATTGCTAAATTCTCCCTTGTCCTGTGCCTATTGAAAATGTGAGATGCATCTGTTCACTGAAAAGTATTATTTTAGTTCAGAAAAGCTTCTGAATGGGCTAAATTTTATAAACAGGGTTGAAGACCCTTGACAGTTTCTGGTGGGCAGAGGGTAACACCGGGTATCTGCTTGGCTTTTTGCCCAGCTGCCCCTAAAAGTCCACCAACAGCTTGAGAGAGGAAGCCGACATAGAAGATGGGTGCTTCTGGTGGCCCATCGCTGTGTTGCGAATCCCTGAGTTGTGTTAGAAATAACTGTAAAGTGGCAGTTCTTGCCTCCCTGCAGCATGGCTTCTTCCCAGCTGAATGCAGTTCATTAGTATTTATATCACAGTCCGAGGCTGGAGAGGGCTGGCTCCGCAGCTCACATGGAAAGGTGCAGCCCTGCTGAAGGCAGCAAAGTTGCAGCCATTTGCACCACCGAAGGAATTGGTCTTTTGTCTTGTCATCTCTGCAGCCGCGGGACATGCTGCTCCTTGCTTGCTTAATTGCCAGTTTAATCAAAACCTGACACGCCGTTTCAAATATGATTTCTCCCGCTGAACACCTCAAGCTGTCTCAGCAGCTCTGTGTGCGTGTCCTGTGCGCACCACGAGCAGCCAAAACGTATGGCTGTGGTTCAGGGTGCCATGAATCCGAGCACACTCCAGCTGCTCAGGTGCTATGGCTGTGCAGTGATGCTCTCATGCCCAAATCATCACTAACCTCCTTCAGAGGTTATGCCAGCATAGGTGGTAGGACAGAGCACATGAGCGCTCATCTGCTCCGGTGCCAAGTCCAACTGCCTGACTTTGTTACCAGATCACTGGGAGTTTGGGCTTCTGGGACTGTGTTCTGCTTTCATTTTCTAAATGCCCTCCAGGATATACAAATTCTCACAAAGGCAGCTCTGCAATTTGCCCTCTGAAGTTAAACTTCAGGGCTGTCAGTGCTAGTGACTGTGTTGTTGAGCTCAGGGATGGATTTTCCAGAGTCTCTGTGATCACAGGATTTTCAGTTCTGTTTAAAAGTATAAAAGTCATCTTGCATTTTTAAGTGGAAAGAGAAGCTTTAAAGTATAGGTCCTGACGACTTTGAGGCACAGCAAAGAAAAGCCTAAATCTGTAATATCTGTTATTTCTTGTGGGTTTTATTTTCCTTTGGCTTAGAAGTCCTAGGATGTAATCTCAGAATTTGGGGGTGCCTCTCCTGACTTGTACATTCTTGAGATTGAATGTGAAATATCTTTCCAGCACTGACTTTTGAGCAATGTCATTTCAAACACCTGAAAAATGAGGCTTTTTCATAGGTGTTTTTTTTCTTAGCTGTCCTGGGTGCTCTAAGCTTGTTCCAGTCATTTGTAATCAGCTCGACTGGGGTACCTGGGGACAACCTGCAGCCCTGCTCATCCATCTTATAAAGTAGAAAGTGTAGGTATTTGCCCTCAATCCACAGCACAGATACTTTGTTGTCCTCCACTTTTTCTTTCATCTTTTGTTCTCACACCTTAATGAAAATCTTCCAGTGTTTTCTAAACCTCTGCTTATCCTGAGCAGAAAGCCACCCTTGTGTTGAGTAACAGGCACCTTCCAATCTGGCTTCTCATCTTTATGAAACTAATTGGAGATTTTTGTCTGGTGTCTGGCAAAGGAAAAGCTTTCAGAGGACTTGCTCCCTGACCACAGGGATTCAGGATTGGATGCCAAGGTCTCCAACCTGTTGTGAAGGTGTTCTTGTCCTTTTTGTGGATGCATCAGGGTATGGCTCCTTTTTTTTGCTTTTTTTTTTTTTTTTTTTTTTTTTTTTTTTTTTTTGCTTTTTTTTCCTTTTTTTTTTTTTTTTCCCTCAGGGACCTTTTTCCCACCTCTATTCCTCTCCTCTGTCCATCTTTGCTCCTGTTTGATTTGCCTGGAGATAACAACAGCGTGGTTCCTCAGATCCAGTATCTTGAGAAGGAAACCCCATGTCTAATTAGGACATTCCTGGAGGGAAAGCACAATGAAAGCGTGAACTCCTGCACAAAGAAGTCACCTGTGCCAAGGAGCTTTAATACACTTTGAAATGGCAGACTGGCATGGGGAGCAGCACAGCCGCCTTCCTCTGTGGCATTTCCCTCCATCCACAGGGGCTGTGGAAGGGAGGTGAACTTTTGGCTGAGGCTTGCCCAGTATTCAGCTGGCTTGCTTGAGGACTTGTGGCTAGATTTAGAAAGCTGAATTTATACTGTTCTGAAGGTGTCACTGCCATGGTGGGGTCACAAGTACTTCCACGCTGGAAATCTTCTGTCTTTATTTCTTTTCTTTAAGCAGATTATGCTGCATAAGAACCCATCTGTAGCAAGTGGGCTTGTTTGCAGTGCAAGTTACTGAAAGCAAAATATTCTTTTATCAGATGCTTGTGTACAGACAGTTCTTGCTGTAGTGGTCACCGAGCCATTTGACCAATGTTACTTGAAACCATCATGTCAATCAGAGCTGGAATGGCTGATATTACTGAGACTGCATTCAATCCCAAGGTGCCAACCCAGAAATCATACCTCCCTCTGAGTGGCCTCAAAGCCATTGAATGCTATTAGATATAACTCTACAAAAGAATGATTAAACAGGGTTTCTCTATCCTTTCTCTAATCCTGGTTAAAAAAAAGCATGTATCCATCCTGGGCTCCTAAACAATGAGGTGGTCATTACTGGGGCTCAATGTGAAGCTAATTCGGTAGAAGTTAGAATCCTACGTAGGTCAGACACCTAGTCAGAAATACAGGTATTTCTCCTTTCTTGCTTGGGTCGCAGGAGGGTGAAGGAAGAGCTTCATGTCCCTGATAGAGGCCAAGCTGGCCAGAGAATTGGAACTTGAATTTGTCAGTTCTTCAGTCAAGAGATCATTTAAGAAACCTAAATGCGAAGTTAAGGGTTAGCCTGTTAGAGGAAGTTTAGCTTGAAGTGGTGGTCAGGGCTAGCATATATGATTATGTAAATCTGTACATTCGTTACAGAAACTAAAGGGTTGTAGTCTAAAGGGAAAAAAAATATTTTTCTTGCATTGAGATATTGGGTGATTGTGTTTCAGAGGTGATGGAATATATGACTACAGACAATTTGAATATTGTCTGTTGTAAAGGAAAATACTCTAAACTAAAGCTGTCTATTAAGTTTATAGCAGCGTACCTTACTGCAAAGAACAGGAGCCTGAAGCACAAGGAGTTGAAAGAGTTTTCCACTGGGCTGAAACACAAAACCTTTTGGGTGTACTTTTCAGACTCTGTGGTCTCGTTTTCAGTCATGCTGTATGTTTCCTGTAGTCTTTTTGGGGGTCTGACAGGCACATCAGAAGCGATGTAGTGTAACAGCCTCTTCCCCTGCATGTATGCAGCTAGATCCTTGGGATCAGGAAATTTGGCAGTGCCTCAGGACCCTTGCCCCAGTGCTGGCAGACAGAGCAGTGCCCCAGCAGACCTGTCTGCTGCCCTTGCAGAGGGCAGACATCCAGCATGATTCATACAGGGCGAAGGAGGCTCAGGCAAGAATTAATTTGTATTGTTCAAGGAGTACCAATCAGGATCTTATTGTTCTAGGCAGTGTGCAGACTTATAATCAAAACTGTCATCCAAAGGCCTACAGTAACATCATGGGAACTAAGATAAGAATAATCCTGAGACATGCTTGAAGGGCCTTAAGGAATGTGGGTCCCAAATACAGAATATCTGATACTAAAAAATTATATTTGACCTTGTATGAAGCATCTGGTCTGTAGATGTTTGCTGTATGAACCTGTGTTCTGTGTACAGTTATTTGGAAGTCTGTGAGCTGGTGCAGTTTCTGACCCATTGCAAACTTCTTGTTCCCTGGCCATGAGGAAAGAAATAATGTAGAATGCTGTAGAATGACAGCATGAAGGCAACAGACAGTAAAATGTTCCATGTCATTCCTGACTTTGTGAAGCAGTGAAAAGGGACACAATGAAGTTTATAAAGTCCATAGTTGACTTCACCAGAGGTAAAATTCATAAGCTACAGACTTCAAATCTCTTTGACTCTATAAACCAGCAATTCTGCTTCCCAGGTCTTTAAAAAAAAAAAACAAAACAAAATTTGCCACATTGAGCATGGGTTTCCTCAGGTGGGTAAAGAGGAAAAATAAACATTACAATGTTTTGATACTTAGTTTGAAAAACTGGAGGAAGGTCCAATAAGCAAGACAGCAGTCACCAAGTTACAAAGCTATGTTACATGCAAAGGTGAAAAGAGTGCAAAAACAACAAAGCACCAAATTGTCTTTGCAAAGCACTTTTAGGCTGCTTGGCATTGCCTCACCTTAGAGGACTGGGGATTTCTGGAGTTCCCAACCAAGGTGATAGAAGGAGATGCTCTTTTACTGACTGTGACAGCAGCATGCTTAATCTTTGCTATAAAGTGGTAAGAGTGCTCCCAGGATTTGGCCATCAAAAATTGTATTCAGAATTGTCACCGATGCAGAAAGGTTACAGATATATTCACAGCTAGGGACAAGGTTTAAAAATGCTTCTATTTCATTTTCTTTGGGCTGAGGAAAGGGAAGATGATTCCTAATGATTATTTTAAAAAAATTCCAGTAAGGCTTTCTTCGGATGGCTGATCCAGCAGCTTGCCTGTTACTGGTATTGGAGATAAACTCAGGCCTATAAGCTCAGCTTCCTATGCTGTTCATGTGTGCACCCAAACTGTATTGACTTTGTCCTCAGTGGCAGTCAGAAAGTCCATATGCAGTTACTATATGTGAATTAGGGAAACTATTGTATTCACATCCTGGATCTGTGTGCAATGGGGAGATGCAAGAGACTTCTGAGATCTTCCTCTTCCTCTCACAGGTTTCTCCATCCAGCTAGGTTAATGATGAACAGTGCAGCAAAAGCAGGTGATCTCTTCTCCCCTTTTCCCTGACATTGAACTGAAAACATGGATTCTTTAGGAGGCTTTTGATTGAGAGAGAAAACATGAAAACAGAGAGGAAGTCTGTCAGAGTTGGATCAATTTGCCCAAACAGCTCAGTTTTTCAGCTGACAGCATTTTAGCACTCAGAGGGGAGTTGTCAAAATCTCTCTACAGGCAGTCGTGTCCTTCATGCTGAGAAATACCTTATATTATCTCGAAAAGAAAGAAGAAAAGAAAAGGAAAAAAAAAAAAGACAAGATGGCTTAGATTCCTGTTCTTTTAGGTCATGGAGAAAATACCCACTCTTGTTTCATTTCTTCATCAAATTATGTCGTGTTAATCTCGTTTGCTGCTTGATCACTCACTTTGAGATGGAGTCTGTCCCCTCTTGCAGTGTCCCGCTGCACCGCAGCTGAGGCTTGGCAGCAGGCAGGAAGCAGAGCCAGGCAGGCAGCACTGCCTGTCTCAGGGCTCCTGATGCAGATCAAAAGAAATGATTAATGCAGTTAGGGTGCGCTGACCCACTCGGAAAACAGATTACTCATCTCTTTGCACTCCCTTAATGAGAGCAGTTGATTAAAAATACCTGTAATGAAGAAGATGCTTTAATGCTTTATTGTCTGACAACCCTTTCTGGGCTGACGTTGCAGTCAGGAATAGTCACAGAAACCCATGGGAGATAAGAGTTAAGGTTTGTGTGGTGTACTGGCCTCATAGCAATGGAGGATGGAGTTGATTAAGCTGGACAGGAGGATGCAGGTTGGGAGGCAGGGAGTTAGGCCTGTGATGAAATAGGGGCTCACAGCAGAAGTACAGGTAGTACTGGGGAGGTACAATGTGGGAATGGAGTTCGTGCTACACATGCAGAGGCATAAAGGTTGGAAAATAAAGACAAAATTGGAGGGGACATCTGCTATAGGCTATCACAAATGGAGGCAGGCGGGAGTGACAAATTCTTGGACCACATCACACAGCATCTGAAACCACGAGACACTTCAATTACCATCTCCAGGCTGGTGACTCACAGATCTACCTGTCTGCTCTGGATGTGTTTCCTACCTCATAATCCGGCATCTCAGCTGATTTCTCTGACAACTCCCCTGGATGCTTTGCCACTGAAATTTAAGCTCAGCATGGCGAGAGCTACTGCCTGATTTCTTCTTCTCCCCCATTGCTCCCCTTTCTGCATGAACAAGAGTGGCATAAGTAAGAGAATGACAGGGCTGTGTCCCAAGCTCTGCCTGTGAGGAGTTGTGTGTTGTAACGCATTTGGCTTTCATTAAACCCCTTGACCTGGAGTTGCTCTCTAAATTATGCTGGCAGGTGAATTTAAAGCTGTTTGAAAGGCAGTGAAGGAAGGTTGCAATTGGTGGGAGTCTCCCTGGGGCAAGGAGAGAGTCTGGTGTGGGGGTGGAGGGGTCGTCCAGATACAATGCCACTACTGTTTCCAGGTGTGGCTTTATGTTACGGTTAAACTGATAGCTATCCCCATCCCACCCCTGCCTCTTTTATTCTTGCCCTTTCCTTTGGTTCAGACCTGGCACTGCTGTCACAGCAGCCTGAATTGGTTCTGCTGTTTGAGCCAGTGGAAGACTAGTAATTATTGTTTTCAGTGGGGCATTTTCCATCGGATCAGCTCTACCTCGCTCTGTGCTTGCGTTAATTGCCAGATCTTCTGCAAGAGAGGGGTTGGGAATGCCTGGCCATGTCGCAGGGGAGAGGAGATTGCTGTGAAATGGTTTAGCTCTAACACGAGGCTGCAGCCTTGGTTAAGAGCTGCACCCAGCTAAAAGAGATGGGGGACAAAAGAAATAGTCAGCACCATTCCTTCCCCCCAAAGAAAGGGAAAACTAAAACAAAATCTGATTATGAGATCTGCTGCTCAGCATCTGATAGTATGAGGTGGACAGCCCCAAGGAGATACCTTTCAAAGCAGTATAAGGAATGATTTTGCCTCTGCAGGAGATAGGCTGGATGGCTTTGGCTGGTTTTTCCTAAACTTCTCTATCCCAAGTCTTTTCAGGCACACCTGAGGCAGAACAGTCTGAGCTTGACCCACTAAGGAGGTTGGAAACATCCTGTTTGACTTTTGGGACAAGAGCAGAGTAAGGACAGCGGCAGCTGGCACAAAGCTCTTCATATCAGATTAAATCTCTTAAGAGGTGGCCAAAAAAATCTCGCTGGGTTTTGCTGTATTCGCCATTGCTAAACCCACTCTGGGTGGTTTGTGACTAATATTTGTCATCTGCTCCAGGGTTCTGAGGACTACATTGCTCCAAATCCCTCTGTTTCCTCTGGACCAAAGTCCTTCTCCTCCTCTCCCACGTTTTTCAGTGCAGGTGACTGGTAAATCGTATTTCATAGCACAGCGAGCACATCTGGGAGGGGAGGAAAAATATGACGTGTCATGTTTGTTTAGCCTGCTGGGCAAGCCTTTGGGGAGACAAGCTCAAAAAATGTGCAGCCCTGGAGGTCAGCTCCCTGCTTTGGGCACTAAGGAAAGCCAGGCCTGGATACAGCCTTCCTGCCATGTGCTGCCATATGGGGGGAGAAGATAGGAGATCTTTAACACAGTTTAATTATCATGGCATGTGTGAAATATTTCCCAGGTTTTTTTTAGTTCTTCTTCCTTCCCAGCCTTTATATCAGGCTCTTGTACCACAGGGTAGATTTTGGGATGTGCACTGCAGGATGCAGAGCATCACTAGAGCCAAGGTGCTGCTAAATCAAATGTTTTAAGTCCTTAACAGAAGGATGAGGTTCATCTAAAAACACAAATTACGATGTTTGCACATCAAAATGAGGAATCTTGGTGTGACTTGAAGAAACTTGTTCACCTCTGACTTCAGCTGGAACATGAGTTTCTGAGTCCTAAATACTCCTTGGAAAATACACACCTGCCACTAGTGGCAAGCTTACAGTTGTTTTACCTGCTATAATACTCAGTTTTTAATGCGTTCCTTTGGCGTTATTTTTGTCCTTATTTTCTCCTGTAGCTCAAACCTAGCCTTGGTCCTCCCAGGTAATGGCTGTCACATGAAGGACAGCCTGGTCATCAAAAAGGGTCATTTTGATTTCCTTCCTCTCATGGTTGGGGCTGTTGTTAGTTGTGACAAATTAAAAACAGGAATGGCACTTCCTCAGAAAAGTCTATTCCACCTTCTGCTCACACAAGCACACTGCCAGGTGCCGCTTTTGGATTTGCATTGACTCTAAAACACAAGATGCACGTGTGACGGGGACTTAGCCAAACATCTTCCCAGTTCACCTCTTTCCCTGCATTCTTCGTTGAACTTTCTTCCTCGCATCCAAGGTCTTCCTTGCATTTGGCAGCTGCCTTGACTGAGCCTCAAGTTTGCTTTAGTCAGTGCTGGGAAACTTGGCCATAGCCCACTGAGGCTACTGGTGTTGGTACCCTTTGTTTTCAGCAGGCAGGTGTGACCAGGAGCCAGCTGTCCCTCGTGGAAGCCACACTGCAGGTACCCTGCTTTCTCCTGCTGCAGCGGCTGTAAGCTTGCGATAGTTCCCGGTGTGAAATACAAGAGGCAAAATGGAAAGAGAGCAGAGATAATGTAGACAGAGAGTTCCTCTTGGAAAAGAGGGTTTTCTTGTATTCAGAAGCATCCACTGCTTTGAGAGGAGGACAGGGAAATGACCGTGGGAGCGAGGGAAGAGGAGGGAGCGCGTGAGTTGCTGCTACCCTAAGGAGTTAAAAGGGCATTGAGAGATGAAAGAGAGATGTACAGATGAAAGAGAGCTACTCCATAAAAGGCCATGAATAAATGAAGCAGTGGACAGAATCCGTGCTAACTCTGACATGTCTGAGGTAGAGAATGGCTTTATAAAAGCTTTATTTAAAAAGAAAGCTTTTAATGCAAAATGGAAAAGGGTGGGCAGTGAGGGAATGGTGTTTTGTAATGATAGTCATTGATGAAAGGCAGAAAAAAAGGCTGCCAGAGGAAGTCTGAATGTATGCAGAGTAATAGGTCTGAATTAAATTTGTTTCATGGCATGTCAAAAGAGTTTGTTAACAAGGCCACCAGCTTTTTAATTTCTCTTTTCATATTTTTTTTTATATGCCTACATATTATGGGATTCAAAAAGACTTATGAGGGGAGAAAAAAGGACAAGAAAAAAATTTAGTAGTTTTGAAAATTAAAGAGGATGAGAGTGATGATCCTAGAAACTGCACTCCAACAAAGTGAATGTAGTCTTTTGCTAGATAATAAATCGGATTTTTTAAAAAGTCCTGTTAACATTTAGAGAATTACACGAATGTGGCCAAAAACTAATGTTGTATTTTATCGATAAGATCATCACAGACAAACTGGACTGCTTTTAAAAATTATTTTTTTCAGTTACATGGGAAAAAAAAAAGCTGCAGCATGTAAAGAATATTTTATCTGTAGAGATATTAGTAAAATCGTTATTATGCTTTCCAAGACTTTTCCTCAGAATATATATTTAGCATACCTAGTATGTACCCATCCCATTGTTATTAAAAAAACCAGTAAAAATCTGTGAGGAACTGAAATCAAAGGCTCGGGAATGGATGTGTGGTTTCATGGGTATTAACTCATTAGTGGTCCAAGCAAATGGACTAACAGATGGGAGATTAAATCCAGGGAGGTGTCTGCATCCAGAGGTGAAAACAAGAAGGAGGGTGTAGGAGAGGCAGTACCTGGGAACATGGGTCATCAGAGATACCAGCACGAAATTAAATTAAATCCTTTGCGTGAAGTGCTGACTAGGTTGTCTGAAAAGGATCTTGAGAACTGGTGAACCTGTGCAAGACAAAAGAATGCTGAAAGAGGCTGGAAAATGGGTGGAAATCTGAGTAATCTGACATGACAGCAAAAAAATGTGTTGCAGTGATGGCCTCTGGATAAGGACAGCAAAGAAAGGGGGCTCTCACCCCTTGAGAACAAAGAGTCTGAAGGATGTTTGTTTAAAAAAATATCTCCTGGTGGCTTCTCACTGCAGCTGCTGGATCTGAGTCAGGCATGTGGCAGAACTGCAGTTCGGGTGCATGACTGTCCATATCCACCATGGGCACTTAGCAAAGGAGCAGCAGGGAAAAAGGAGAGCTATCCGTTCAGGTGACTGTGGTTATCTTCATGGCATCACCAGGGCTTTAGGAGACAAGGCATCAGATGTTTTAAAAAAGCCTTCATTTTAGTCTGGTAAATGTTGGTGTTTTTTCCCTTTACTTTCAGGGGTTTGAATCTTTCAGTCTTATGTTTTCTATTCAGGTTTTTTCTTTGACAGTGCACTGGAAAATCTCAGGTAGAAAATGAGCAAGGGCCAGGCACAAAGGTTTCCCATGTGCACACACGACAATAGGTGTCGTACTCTAGAAAAATCAAATGTCACCAGCACTGGAAATTTGGCCCAGGATCAGGAGGAACACCTGCCCTCTCAGGTGCTACAAACAGTGGGCGTGCTTCCAAAAAAGATCAGGAGGAAGTGGTTTTAACAGATACACAGATGAGACTTCTTTGTTGCTACTTTTCTTGGTTAGTCCATGCATTTGCAGATTTTTTTCTGTAGTTTTATATCATTGCATCTGTAGATGACTAAATCACTTAAGGGCAGATTTTTGAAGATGTGTGGATGTTTATTTTCTGTCTATGAGCATCCAGATCTGTTTTTAAAAAAAAAGTAAAATAAAAAAAACAACCCTTAGGGCAAGCTATTATGTTTCCTTCAGTCTTCACGAAACATTATCTTTGTTCTTCTAAGTTATTGGCTTTTTAAAATGCATTGTATCTCTCATGTGTCAGACCTGAAAATAATGGCCAGTCAAGCACTTTTTCTAATTCACAAACATCTTTCTCATTTCCTCTACCTTAGGAAGGCTGTGTCACCAGATAGACTTTCAAGGTCATATCCATATTTTTGCTCCCAAAATTGTTGCTACCAAACACGGAGTGTTTTTGTTCACGTTTTCACAGCACGTGCACGTAGCCTGGCTGCTATGAAGACAGGCGGTTTGTGGCTATCTGAGGTGGCGTTGATATTTAGGCAGTGTTGGCCAGACCTGGGTCCCTGTGTTATGATGCAAGAAAAGCAGGTCAGGGATGATCCACAGCTGTCTTCCAGCATTAGCCCTTGTTGCCTGTTGCTGCCCCTTGCCTGTGCCACTCACAGGGAACCACGGGCACAGGCCTCTCCAGCAACAAGGATGAGGGAAATGGAACACAACCTGAGCTAGTAGAAACAAACTCGGCAAGTTCATCAAACATTACTTTGATGATTACATTTGATTGCTGTTTACTTTTTTACCTGGGAGCTGGCTGCAGAAAGAGCAGATGGTTATAGGCAGGGTGGGATCGGGAGAAGGCCGTGCAAGCTGTTCTGGTACGGGGCACGCTCAACGTCCCATCAGTAACAGAGACATCTTGACCTTTGGTATTTTGTCAGGAGTCTACTTTCTTTTTCGTGCACCATTGCCAGCTCAGACTCAACGTGCAGAGAAAACAGCTGAAGTATTGAAGAGGCAGGTGTGGAGTGTTTCTGCCTTTTATTTTTTTTTTTTTAAGGCTCTCACATCCATCTTTTAAAGTGGTTTTCTGCAGCAGCTGGAATGAAAAGAAGGAGATAGGAGTCCTTCATTCCTAGGGCTGGGGCTTGCAGTAAGCATCTGAAACTGCAAAACTCACCACAGGGGCTGGGAGTTGGCCTCACTTGGGAAAGCTGGTTCTGTTAGTCTTTGAGATCAACTTAAGCTGTCCCAGTGATATCAGTCTCAACATCTTTCATAGATCCATTGGGTAAAATTTTGGTTTTTAATTGAGCCAGTGGCAGCACTTGTAATGCCATTAAAGCCAAGAAGACCATGTGCTTATGTACCAGTCCCATTGCCAGGCCTTGCTTCGGACACCTCCCCTTGCCTCCCTTCCCTCAATTCTCTCAGAGGCTGGCAGTAATAGTAAAACCAAAGCAAAAATGTGATTCTGTTGATTAACGAGATTTATGATGTGACAGTGGAGACCCTTTGTTTCTCCAGTGTGAACACTTTGATGAGTCTGAAGAACAAGTGAGCTGGCATTCATGCCCAGAAAATGAATCACAGCAATTGTTTGCATTGCTTTTTTTGGAGAAGGAATATTAAAACCCGAATTTTGATTTATTAGCGTTGTGAGAAGCGTGCAGTCTAACAGAAGTCTGGTTATTTAGTAGTAGTACGTAGTAGTAGTGACAAAAGTTTGATTGTTGTTGTTGTTGGTTTTTTTTTTGGAAGTCCTGTGTTTTGCATCAGCAGCAAATAGATAAAAGCTTTCTGCAACTTGTTTCATTTATCACTAGAGAGCATTTAGATGCTACTGCTTCCTCCATATAAAATAAAAGCTTAATAAAGCAATAATAAGCTTCCATAGTTATTACTGAATTGTAATGAAGGTCCAAACAAACTCACAGATATTTTTTAGTCTTTCATATACTGTGGGTGTATCTTCTTTACTCCAGCCTAGCCCTTTAAGCCTGCAGAATCATTCTTTTTTGGTTTGCTCCCAGGAAGACCAGGGGATTAAAAAAACCCCAAATAAACAAAAAAACCCCAAAACTCATGTCAGCAGTGTGCCCAGAGCAAGTCCAGCAAAGGTCCATAATGATGATAAAGGGATTGAAGCATCTCTTTGTGGGGAGGGGCTGAAGAGCTGTGAGTATCCAGCCTGGACCAGATCGTCCAAGGGATCTTACTGATGTGTGTAAGTACATGATGACAGGGAATAAAGAAGATGGAGCCAGGCTTCTCTTACAGGCAGATAGTGGAAAAGCTTTTCTATTTTTTTTGCTGTGAGGGTGGCAAAGCACTGGTAGAGATTTGCCGGAGCGATTGTGGATTCTCCATCCTTAGAGATACTGGAAATCAGATTGGACACTTGCTATGGGCTCTTGCTGCCCTTGAGCTGGGCTAGGTGATTTCCAGAGTTTCCTGCCAAGCTCAGCTATTTTACATTTCAGTGGTATCTTTGATGCAGCAAATGGGGAGATTGTTCTGTGGTTGTAAGGGCACCGATCATCCTGCACATTGAGCAGCTCAGAGTGAGAGCAGACCGTCTGCTTGTTTCTGCTGCAGAACCGAGCAGCTATTAAATGATGACTTTTGCTCACTAATGACATCAAATGGGTTTTTAACATGTAAACGAGAAGAGGAAAGCAGAGTAACTTGTTATTTGCTGTGGGTTTGCCTGAAGCAAAAGATTTCCCATGTTAAAGCACTCAAAAGCAAATACAGAATTTATGATGTGTCGGTAGATTTTAAACCTGAATTACGTCCAGTTGTTGTAATGGCTAATAATGCAAATTATCTGAGTCACCCTCAGTGTAAAGCAGTAAATATAACCTGCACATTTAGACACACTTCCTTTTTTTTTTCCCTCCCCTTTCCCATTAATATTTTATCTCCCTGAAGAGATGTTTTCAACATATTATGTGCACCAGCATACTGTGCTTGTGGTATTCCTGGATGTCATTACAAAGAAGCCTGAAGACTGTACTGCTGCTCCGCTGCCTGTGACGCTAGCTTGGAAATTGCTTGGAGCAACAACAGCAAGTGTCAACAGGGAGCTGTATTAATTATTTGGAATGTGTCTCTTAAGAGGAATCAACTGCTTTTATTGCAGAACGAATATTACTTGAAATGGGAAGGTTACTCTAACTGTTATCATAATCTATGTGTCATTAACTTTCCATGTTTAGAAGAAGAGATTAACAACCCTGTAAATTGGTACAGTAAATAGATGAATTATAAAAAAATGTTTTTATTATAAATAGAAGTGTCTCAATATAGTTATCTCCAAATTGCTGGAGAAGGATTGAGTCTTTAGCAAGTGAGAAACTGCATGGTGGTGTTGGGAACCAAAAAAACTTCCACCCATGTGAAAGTAATGATGAGCTCTGAAAAATGATATCTGTGTCTCCTGCAGGTGGGACAGACAGGTGGAATTGTGCTTCATACCATGCTTCCTTCAAAAATGGCTGTGACATAGGAATGCTTGCTTGCCTCTTGAAGTGAGATTAACAGATTGAATGGGCTTGTGTGAAATTGGGTTCTCTTCCATAGCCTATTTATATAGAGAGAACAGGTTTCAAGAGAACATGGTGCAAAGTGTACGTAGTAGTGGTAAAGCAGGTGTAACTAAAGTTCAGCAGAGTACTCATGCCTGCAAGGAAAAAGTGAGAGGTGGGAGTGGTTTCAGCTTGTCACCAGATGTCCCCACAAAATGGAAGTTCATTGTGAGAAACACACAGAACAAAATACTCGCAAACCTGTTTTTAATCCAAATGCTGTGTATTTGACTATAGCCCTGACAGATCTCTGTAGGAAACAGCAGAACTAAACCACTTATTTGTCCACAGGGCAGGCTCACCATGGGCAGGTTTCCTACATTGCCCCACCGATCCACCTCGATTCGGATCTGGAGAGACCGCCATCTAAGGGTGAGTCAGTGAGACAGTCTCCATTCACTTGCATTCCAAACCAGCCACAGGCGTGGCTGGATATCGCTCACTTGTTCACAGAGCCTCCATGGCCGAGTTGTCACCCTCCATCTGAGGACACTCCGGGGAGCAAATTAAGTCCTGCAAGAGAGATATACGTGAGATGACCGTGTCCCATTGCATAGCTTTGAACGTACTATCACTTCACAGCGTGGTTTGCTCTCCCCACTAGTTTACTCCTGCAGGGACAGGTACACCTTAGGTCCTGCCCTCTGTCTTGCACATTTCCTTCCTAATGGCAGTGCAAAGGCACAGGGAGCTGATGGCAGAGTGCAAAAAGGCAGATTTCAGCTGCCCCTCAGGTGAGTAAAGGTTACAGAACGGGTTGTACAGTAGTTCAAGCCTGGATTCAGTCCTCGTTGCTGTTGCTTGAGGGTTTTTTCCCTAGACTTGGTAAGGAGATGTTCGTTATAGAGGATGACTCAAATTTTAGGTGGGCTGATTGCCCTTGGGAGCCATGCTAGTAGCCAATATGTACAGAGTAAGTCCAGAATAGCCCTGCTAAGACAGATGACTATCTTGAATGGTGCAAATAAAGCAATATGAATGTGAGCTCTTGATTTCTCTGCCCCATTTGGAGAATCATTCCCAGGCTGTGCTGCGCTGTGTGGAGCCCCCAGTGTTTGCCCCTGAGGCCTGGGGAAATGAGCTTGTCCCCAGAGAAAGCATATGTGGTGGTGTAGACTTCTTACACCTCTCTTTGGTCCTTTTGGTTAGGCTGGTCAATATTCAGGTATGAGATAGAAGTTAGCAGCTTGTTCTTCTTGGAATGGATAATAGCAAAGCGATAATCATACAGGAATGTGAAGGGGTTTCTTGGTCAGCTCTGCAAGTGTATATGAACATCAAACCCAGGGAATGTTGTGGAAGGAAGATAAGGGGAGGAAGAGGACAGCCAAAGTGTGATAGCATGGAGATACTCCATAGCTTAGATTTGGGGTTTTTTTTCCCCTTTTTCCCACTCTTCAAAGCGTGCTACAGTGGCAGAAAGGTACCAAATTGACCTGCGTGGTGATTGTCACCATTCTGCCACAACACTGTAAGGCTGTTGGTGTGTGTTTGTGTCTGCACATGTTTCTCTAACTGCTCTTAATTGAAAAATGCAAGGTGGAACCATGTGCTGGATGGTGTGAGGATGCCAGATTCACAGTCCTCTCTCCAAATCTGGTCTTGCCATGAGTCAGACTGGTTGTGTACAATCTCCTAGCAGTCCACAACCTCCATTAAGCTTTAAGTGAACTACCCTGGCATTTGACATGTGCGTCAGAGATCGTCAGCTTCTTCTAAGTCATTTGAAAACCTCCAGTTCCGTGGTGAAATTTACTACCTTGCTTTTATGGCAGAGCACTCTAGTGAGGCAGAGACAGTTATGACTTGCAGGACCTTCTTGCTCTAGTTTGTCATTGAGGTGATGAATCAGAGCTTACTTAGAATACGTCAGTGTAAATCCTTGCCTTGGCATCTGAACAGACTATAGAAGACCGAAGGATGCTGGAACAGCAGCAGACAGAGAACCTGTGTCTTGCTTTCTCTAAGCTGAAAGAGCTAAACACTAACAAAACTCTTCAGTGATCTGCCCTTCGTGAGGCCAGAGCTACCTCAGCAAGATAAATGGCAGTGCCACCGGGAGCAGGGCAAAGTGGGTCAGGCAGAACAGTTGCAGTGCTTGCAGAGAGGGTAAAATAGAGTTTATCCAGCATAAACTGCTACACTGATGGCTTTCACCACGGCCTCCACCCCCCTAGTTGAGAGATCTTAAAGAAGGAGCTGCTCATGGTGGAAAGACTGATATTACTGCTGCTGTGTGCTGGTAAAAGGAGTTGAATACTCTTGTGTAACTTAATAGGAGAGGGCCAGGGAGGAAGCCAGCTCTGGAGGCATCAATCTATTAGCTGGTGACTAAGGGCTGTTAAAAACGTAGTAATTGGTAGTGTCTCCTGGGGGAAGAGCAAGGCTTTCCTCTGGCCCTGGGATGTGGGATGTGTAGCTCTATTGCTTCATTTCTTGCCTCAGAATCCAAAATCCATTAGAGTATTGTGATACTATTTTTTTTTCCTTTTCCCCCAAGTTTATTAGGCTTATGATCCCTTTTTGTTTGCTTGCTTTTTCTGACACCTTAGAACATGCTTGGGTCATGTTCCAAGCTTCATCCTGTAACCGCAAGAGCTGTTTTAAAGAAAGGAGTCAAAAACACCTGTCCTTAAGCTTGTGTTCCTCCATATTTCCTGTAGCTGGATCTCTAAAACCAGAGCAGCATTATGACAGTCAGCACAAACCACTAATGCTTCTGGCTACTCCTTTGATGCTCTTCATTTCCCCTCTGTGCTTCCCCTTGCACTAAGCTGAACACCAGGTGCAGGCCAGCCTTGCACTTAGAGTGGCAAAAAGAAGCAGCCACCATACAGTTTTAATTGTAATAAATGGAAATAGAGCCTGGGTAGGATGCTTTAATAAGAGCATTTTTCCTTCCTGTATTATCAAAAAAGATACAGCTTTAGTGCTCCTGTGGGTCTATACAGTTGCAATTCTCAGCTGACAGATTTATTCGTAACTGCCTCTTCCTTCTCCTTTTTAAAAATTTTATCACTGGTGACATTTACACACATTGTTTATGCATGCAGGGGATTTTTACCTGCCTTTCAGAGTCCTGACGCTGGTGGTGAATAGAGTATAAACTGCAGTAGTTTACTAGTACATTAGTGTCACTGTGCATTACAGGGTAATTACTCTGAGCCACCGCTCTGTGCAGCCACCCAGTAATGACACTGTACATCACTGAATAGAAATGAAGCCTTGAATCAGCATTTTTCATCAAGACACTTCTTACTCCCCACCCGCTTTTTAATTTGAGGCTGTTGTAAAATTAGTTCCATATATGAAGCACTGTTAACTACTGTTTTTACACCTCCTTTCAGTCCGACAATTTGGATGTGACTACATGATTTTTATGCAAGTGTTTACACCTTCTTTGTACAGAATAATTCCAGGGATAGCTGAGACTTTAGGTTGTGATATCATAGACTGAAGATTAAACATGTGTTTAAAAATGGATCACCGGTTACTGACAATAGCAAGGAGTTTCACAGATGAGAGTGACACTGATACTCTGGCTTAGAAAGGGATTTTATGGAATTATCATATATAGCAATCAGTTAAATGTTTATACTCAAATTCTGCCAGGTACTAAAACACAGTATAGAGGTGAATTAAACTCACCGAATATGTGCACTAAAAATATTTATGAAGCTGTGTAGAAGCAGATTTTAACGTACATGTGGAATGATATTAAACTTGAAATGTATGCCTGGCATTTAAAGCTAGGCAGCCTGAGAAACTCTCCTCCCCTGTCGAGCTGATGTTTTGTGAAGGTTTCTTTCGAAGTTGAAGTTCAGAGAGTAGTTATCCTGGAGACTGATATGCTTGAAGTCAGTACATTTCCTATACATTAACTGATAAGCAAAACTCTGTACTGGTCCCCAGTTCTAGAAATAAATAGGATATAAAGGAGGCACAGGAAGATCTTACCCTTCTGTGCAGGTTTCTCTAGCCAGGGAGGTTGTTTTGGCGCTGTGTTAAGGCAGTGTGGGAGGTTTTCCTGTAAACCTCAGTTATCAGGTTCATATTCCGTAAACACAGAATCTGGCCCTAGTCCTTATACAGCACATCAGGGAGACAGATGTTTTGCTGGGTTTGCACCTTTCTTTTCCATCTTAGGGGAAGATGTTCCCTTGTGCTGTCTTTCTTCAAAACCTGGATGCATTCTGCCATTTTCCTCCGCCTTTGCATTTGCAGTCTCTGAGGGAGAACCTTTCCTGAACAGCAGAAGCACAGTGAAATCTTACCACCAAAAATAGAGTAGGCTTTTTGTAAGTATGCATTCTGGGTCTTATTTATTATTTGCCTCCCAAAGGTCCTAAGAGGGTCGATGGCTTTGCAGATGATGTAGGAGGATCTGACAGCTGGGCTTATTGCCCAGCCCCAGTCCTCCTTCCCAGGTCCAGAGAAAGGGGAGTGCTGGGCAGCGAGGCCCAGTGGCACTCCTTGCCTTAATTCAAGCTGACACATGGGGTCACGTATCCCGTGCTCACCAAGCCCTGAGAAACACCAGTTTGCCTGCCTCTCCCTCCCCAGATCCAGCACAATGAGAGGGGTGCTGTTCAGGAGTCCCTGCTGTGAGCCAGCGGTGCCCAGGCACCTCCTGTTTCCAGGCTTTTTCATTTTCTGCTGGAGTCCCCCTGGGGAAGGCATTCTCTCAGCTCGGGAGTCCTTTACAGTGTCCCTCTGCTGCTCTCAGAGGTCCTGCTTTTACTCATCCTGCTCCTTCTGAGTTAGCTATATGTTTCCAGCGTCTTAAGGCAATATTATTTTCCTGACATCCTTCTGGTGGAAGAGTCCAGGGGAGAGGCTAATTTGATGCCTGTAAGCCAAGAAAGGATCATGAAGTGAATGCTATTTGGGGTTCCCTATGCTCAGGACCCTTATTCCCTTTTCCCTATGCAATTCTGGGATGCAGTTTTGTGTCCCACTCTTTCTTGGTCATGTACTTTGGTTTTACTCAGCCTTTTTTTTCAGGGATGACATCTCTCAGGGCTTGCCCTTTGTGGCTTCTCTGAACCCACTAGAGCATCTCACTCATACCCAACATGGGGTGTGAGTACTCACTGCAGCAAGCCAGCACCATTCTGTTATCCCATGTGACTTTTCAGGCAAGCAGTGTGCAAGAGACACGCAGGTAACTGGTGTTGCACCAGTTGGGTGGGAGGGAGGTGACTGTCACCGCACCTGCACAGTCACAGGAAAGGTTTTGCAATGACTGCAAGCTTCATGTGTACTGTGAATTTGCAGCTGCCTTGTTTCAAAGTCTGTTCTTGAATCTGTCTACACAGATTTGTTTGTTGTGTTCCTTTGCTGTTTGTTTGCTTTTCATTTGAGTTCTGTTTTTTTTGTTGTTGTTGTTTGTTTTTTTCTTGTGATAGGCATTTCAGGTTGGGTATGAGTTTCAAACAGGTCGACACTGCAGCGGGGTGGGTTTTGGGCAGGGTGGTAGATGCAGATGCGGGAATGCATTGCCAGGGATGGAGCTTGTTTGAGTCCTGAAGATGGTGGAGGGATGGATGAGCTCTGATACAATGCTTTTTCTCAGTTCTATGCAGAGTTCTCAGAAAATCTCTCATTGTGGCTCAGGCCTGTACCGAAATGTCCATCTTTCTGGACTACACTGATGTTCCTAAGGCAGGCAGCTGCTTTGAACATGGGCCATGCTCCATGTTTGTTAATTCCTCATTAGGTATCATGGGTGATGATAACCGATGTTACAACCAGAGCAGCAAGAGCTCCTGGAAATCTTGCAGCCAGCCTGCAGTCCTCCTGTTTGCTTGTTACCATCAATGAGGTCCCACCTTGCATCCTGTAGCTCACCTCAGTCAGAAAGAGTTAATTGCATGCCATTCACTGTTTTGGTTTTCACTGTGGTGTTGAACTGTTGCTCTGATTTCTCCGGAATGTGTGTTTTCACTGCAGAGGAGCACCTCGGGGCATTGCTGTTTATTTATAAGATAACAGCGTTTGCTCTAACAGAAAGCTGGAGCTAACAAAGCCTCTCAATGAGGAACGCTAACTCCTATGTGCTGGTGGAAACTGTTCAAAGTATTTAGACTTGAAAATGTTTAAGAATTTTGGGGAAAGGGGGAAGAACAGTCTGAGTGATATTTAACACCTTTTACATTATTGTTGGTCATCTGAAAAAAGATTTTAAAAGGGCACTTCTTAAGAAACTTTTTTTTTACCAGCTAGCTACTGTCTTGTGAAGGAGTTTTGCTATGGAGATCAGCATGAACTGTGATTTAAAGATGCCTTGAAATGTTACTCTTTGTAGGCCGCTTGAAGCCACCGTATGACCTGATAAGCTCAAAATGGACATGGACATGCACCCAGGAGATTCTTTTGACAGTGGCTTTTGTTTTCCGCTGCACTGAGTTTTGCCACTCGCCATCAGTGGTGGAAGTTTTCACCCACCTGACAGTGGCAACAGCTGGAAAGTAGAGTCAGCTATGGCGGTACACCCTCAAGCATCACTAATCTAAAGTGAATGTCCTATTACCAGCTTGAAAAAAATCTGTTGAACCAGTTCAATGTGGAAAAAAGAGTGTAGTGCTGCATACAGCATGAGACCCTTTCTCAAACTTCTTTTTTTTTTTTTTCCTTTTCTGCCAGACTAATTTTTGGCTACACTTCTCTTCCTGAAATATTTATAGGGCAAATAACTGTTTTAAATGAGCAGATGGGGGAGACATAAGACAAGCTGTTAAATTAATAAACATGTGTGGTGCTTTATCAGTAAGGGAGCCCATTTTGGCATTTCTTCTGGATGATTTGTATGGCCTATCACCATTGCACCTGGTGCAGGGACAAGAAATGGGCACTTAATAACCAAACAATGTGCAAACTCCTTCCATTATAACTTCATTATGTCAGATATAATCGTCTATAACTAGATGTCAAATACATAATTTATGTCCAGCTCCCCTGTGGAATAGTGGGCATATGAATGAATGGCCCCATTAATGGGAAGGAGCTTTTACTGTAACTTTTCCCCTCCTGGTACATGGTCCATTTTGTCATCTGGTATTAATTCTGAATCATTTCAGGGCTGCAGAAAAATTCCTGTTATATTTATATTTGTGTAATGGGAGAAGATGGCAAATAAATCATATGAGAGATCAAATTTCAGGTTCACTGATTTCCTAAGCCATATTCCTGTGTGAAAGAGACTAGGACTGGTCTGCAGTGCTTTGATTGAGAGGCATAACAGGCCTTCATTTTACACATCCAGAGTTGTTAAAAAGGTGCATGATGTGAGGTAGCACTTCCTGTGGGAGCCCTCTGCCCCCAGGAGCTTAGCCCCTGGAAAGCCAGGATTAGCCACTCAGCCATGCTGATGGCATCCTTTCCTGTGTGTTGTGTCTTCTCTCGTGCTGTGTCGTGTGGGGCCTATCTAGAGAAGGGCTCCATGACATAACTGAAGTGTGTCACCGTCACCTGGAAGGATGGAGGATATGCAAACCCTGTTTTTCTGAAGGATTCCTCTGGAAACGTATGGGCGTGTTGGAGTGGGACATAGGATCCCAGTTGTTCAGTGGAGGGCTTGTGTATATTCACAAATAGGTACGAATTCAAAGGCTCAGGTTGGCGTAGGATCCTTTACAAATTGCCTTTTATACATTTTTATTATTAATGCTGTAATATGTAATGATGTTATAATGTGTTATAATGTATAATGATCAGGGGTCTGAAGCGCCTCTCCTATGAAGGCAGGCTGAGAGCTGGCGTTGTTCAGCATGGAGAAGAGAAGGCCCCTGGGAGATCTTACAGCAGCCTTCCAGCACCTTCAGGGGTCCTATGAGAAAGATGGGGAGAAACATTTCAGCAGGGCTTGTTGCAGTAGGACAAGAGATAGTGGCTTTAAACTGAAAGAGATGTTACAAATGTTTTACTTGTGAGTGTGATGAGGCATTGGCACAGCAGAGAGAAGCTGTGTCTGCCTCATCTCTGGAACTCTTCCAGGCCTCACTGGATGGGGCTCTGAGCAGCCTGGTCTAGTGGAAGGTGTCCCTGCCCATGGCAGGAGGGTTGGAACCAGATGGTCCTTAAGGTCTTTTCAAACCCTAACTATTCTATGATCCTGTGATTTTCTGTTGCTGTTACTTTTCACCGTGTGTATGATGTATTTACAGAAAGCAAATCACCCTTACAAAAGAAACATAAAAAATGTAAAAAATGTTCTAGTTAAAAGACAAGTTAGGAACAGCAACTTCTAAAGACGTGGGCTATCCAGTGGTATAGTCTATCTGTCTTCCAGTAAAATGTAGAAATATAGTTTACCATGTTCTCATAGAAGTTCAGCAGTGCTGTAGAAAGACAGGCAGATGATTTCCCATACAAGCAAATCATGTTAGGCTCAGACATACTACTCTTGACAGCACTGAGTCAAAGAGTTTTGTGTTTATTTGATGGCTCTTCAGCTGTGCAGTGGGATTTTCTGTAGGTAAGCAGGTTTTTTTTACAGTACTTGGCTCTTGGAATCATCTTTGGCTGAATCAGATATTGTTGGAAATGGGAGATTTCCACCAGACACAGTGATCTGATGCTTTATAAAATGTCTGGATTTAGAGCCTGTTTTGGCCCCTGAATTTCCTCAAAGTGGATTGTTGAATTTTGATTATTTTCTTTGTGTCTGGTTTGTTACAGGGAATCCTAATGATGTGGTATAATCCATTCAGAGGGAAAGTTATACCTGTGAATTGTGTACCTCACTCTTAAAAAGTGCTTTTGGAAATCCCAGCCTTAATAAATGCATACTAAATACTGATTTACTGATTATGGAACACCGTGCTAAGATTGTAACTTGGCTCCCTCATAAGAGACCTCATATTTTATGACTTTCAGCCAAGTGAATTTGGCTTGAAAACTGCAGTGTTTGCTCAGAAGAGAAGGACTGCTATCCTCTAGCTCCAAATGGTTGTTACTGCCTTCAAATTGGCTTGATGTAGTTTGTTCTCCTTGAAAACTCACAAGAAGCAGTATTTGAAAGATCTTACTGCCTGTAAGAACAGCTACTAAGGTTGATTAGCTGTAATTAGAAGGGTTAGAGGGCCAGCATGCACGAGGGTGCAGCAGCCACGGGGCTGTTGGCCAAGGAGCTTTCAGGGATGGAGAGAAACAGCTGGACTTGGGGCAAGAAGAAGACTTTGCCCTTTCCCAGCCAGGGATGCTAAGGTTTTTTGCAGATAGGTACAGGGAAAGGCTTATAGATTAATCATGTTAATTTGTAGTAATTCACTGCAGCTGTTTTTTTTTGAGAAAATTGCTTGGGCTTTCTTCATTAGAAAATGACCACAACTAAGGATGCTCTCTTGGCAGTTTCCCCTTTAGATTTTCTCGAAGTCCTGGTTTCATGTTTATCTCATTATAAGCACTGCTTTCCACAGATGAGTGTGTGTGTGACTGTATTATGCCCACAAATTTAGTAGTAGACATGCAGCAAAATAACACTGTTACTGAGTAAACAATTACATTTCATTTTCAGGAATAAAAGGGAATGTGTGCCCATAAATCTTCTTCTAAATAATCTGTGTTGGAGAGTAAAAAGAAGATGAGGTTTCTAAATTCATGAAGGCCCTTCACAGTGGAATCCTGTGTGCCACTGAAGTGTAACAAGCTTATTTATATTTTATTGTGCTTCTAGATCAAGCTGTATTATTATGGGCTGCATTCCCCTGACACTATAGCTGTTGCTAAGGAAGAGGTACATTATGTTAATGTTTTTGTGACCATAACTATGCAGGCTGGGTTATGTACATTGAAGAAGTCGAGGTGAGGGGAGAAGTTAATGCACCGCTTTGATTAGAGCCTCCTCAGATTGTTGCTCACATTTAGAAGCAAAAACTAAGCTTGAATTTGAGAATAATACACACAGAAAATGGGAGAAAACCAAACAATTGAAACAGTTTGTTCACTGAACTTTAAAATTGCTCAGCAGTTGGAATCTGGAACCAGTACTTCTAAGAGGGAATCTGGCAGAAGCAAGCTGAATGCTTTTACCAAACACGTACAGTGAAGAATTTCACAGCTTCCTCACGCCTTAATGTGTTTGGATCATGTAAACAGAGCATTCATCCTTAATTCCTATTTCCTGACTATTTCCAGTGCCGGTGTCTGTTATGTGATTTCGGTACTTTCTCATTCATTTAGCTTGATTCACTAAGAGCCTGCAGCGTGGCCAGCACCACACACAAAGTAAAACGGCAGATGATGCATTAGCTCCAGTGTATGGAGTCAGAGAAAAGGCCAGAGTCATGAGCAAGATACCAATGTCCATGGTGGTTATTCTAAAAAATACACTCTACAGACTGTATTGATAAGCATTATGAAAATGTTTACACAACAAGTAAAATAAACAAGAAAGGATCTTGGCATTTCTCCTAAAGGAACGTTCTGAACTGAGTTTCCCCCTTTCAAAACTGTTTTCTCATTAATACTGCTGCCAAGGCATGAAGCAACCACAGAGGAGGACTGGATGGGTAGGAGCTTGCCTCAGTTCTGCTGCACCTTGCACCTCGCTGATTCAGCCAGGATGATGTCCTCAGGAGTATCCTCAGGGTTATCATGGTCATGGCACCCGAGAATAGATAATATTTGCCTTATACTACTGCATCACACTTTCAAACATTCAGTTTGCACCGGATCCAGATCAGGCGGGTGAGGCTTATCCCCTTCTAATCCCATCTCCTAAATCAAGAGGTGCTGAGCAAGCAGGTCCACCCATCTGAGATCAGTCCTGTTTGCCAGAGTTACAGCAAGCAGCAGTCCTTTGTAGGGAGTAGGGCTGGGAAACCCATCGAAGGCTTGCCAGCATCCTAACTCTGGTAGTGCTTTTCAACATCAGCTTCAGCCTCTGACCCTGCTACGATGAGCACGTCAACTTTTCCTCCCTTATCATCCTCTGCCCTCCCTCCTCACTGTCCTTTTTGCTCAAACCTTGGACAGTGGGTTCTTGTGACCCTTAGTGAGACTTTAGGAAGGTTAATATTACTTTTTCCTAAATATTAAGGAAATAATTAAGGCTGTAATAATTTATGTTAGACCTTGTTGCATGCACCTGATCATAAAATCCTTCTGGAAGCTAAGGTGCCTGGCCTGGGAAGTGTCTCTTGGGCAAATTAAACATAGAGTGAGACAAGAGCAGGATGGAGGGGTGAGAGGGGAAGGAGTAGTCAGTCCTGAGAGTCAGGGCGTGCTTCATACTGGAGGTGTGTGTTGTAAAGAAGAAAATGGAAGGAATAAAGAGTAGCAGAGGGTAGAAACAGGCAGCAGAGTCTGGGCAGAGAGGATTGGGAACAGAGACCTCATTGGGCAAGCTGCATGGCTTAGAGTAGAGGAAGGCAAGATGAGGTGGAAAGGGTGGGATGGGAGAAATGGGGGGGATTTTAAGAAGGTTTTTATGTAATGTATAGAGAAATTTTAAATCCTTTCGTTTTAGACAATTGAGACTTTCGCTGCCTCCAGCAACTATGCACAGACTAATCACATAACATTTATATTCCTGGTTTCCTACCCCAGGCACCTATTTCCATCTGCTTGCTTCTTTCCAGCTTTTGCTCTGAGCTCCTGCAATTTAACAGCAAAGATACAGATATTTCCTTCATCATTATTAACAACTCCTACCCTGTCCTCTTAGCAGTAATATAGAGCTCATCCTAAATGTCAAGAGCAGCTCAGTGTGCTCATCCATTTTCAGAATGTGTTGAAGTCTCCTCATCCTGGCCACCCAGATATTCAGCTCCTGTCCCTTTCAGATTGGTGTGGCTGTGCCTGCTGGCTCCCAAGGCCATGGGCTGGGATATTCAAGGTCCGTGGTCTCCCCATAATCCACCCACGGTTTTAAAAAGTGTCCCCTTACAGCCTAAGGTTTGTGCTTATCTTCAAAGGACATTGCTCCTCACATTGTGTTTGGTTAAATAACCATGCCTTGGTGTAGATATTTTGCATATAAGCTGACAGGGTTGACATTGTGAGTATTTTGCAATCATTTGTTTAATTAGCTGAAGCTCTCTGGGGAGAAGTGTATGAAATGGCATACTCTCAAAGTCTAATTTAAATCTGTTTGGCTTTTTTTTCTAATTTTTTTTTTTTTTTGATGGAGAGCTTGTAATGCAAAGCGTTAAAAAAAGGTACAAGTGAATGGAAAGCAAGAAAAATTCTTCTGTTAATGGGCAGTGCCTCAGCAACAAATTCGTGCAAATACAGAAAGGAAATTACATTGAGTAAAATGACCTACAAGAGGAAAAAATGGAATTAAGTTAAGTCTGTGCAGCTGTCTTGTCTGTCTTTTTTTTTTTTTTTTTTTGAACCTGTACTTCCCCTCTTGTTTTCTTTTAATGCAATGCTTAATTAAGCTTTTCCTTTGTTTGGAGGTTAATTCCTTTTCTAATCTACAGCTATTTGTACAAAGGTGTTCATTACTGGAGCGAACAAAGGCTGGAGACAGGAGAGTGGCAGGTGTTGAGCCTCGTTTAATGGGAAGAGATTTTTTTTTGCTCACAGCAAAATCTCGAGGCCGTGCTTTCAGATGCAGGGCTTCTGTGTCAGTTGTCCTCAGCTTGCTGCTTCCAGTGAAATGGTTCCTGGGGGGAGCTGAAGTTTCTGCTGCAGCACCAGGGCTGTGCTGTCCTGTCTGCTCACTTTATGCACTTAATTAGAGCCCTTTGTGCTGAGCAGACCCTTAAACTCTTACCTGACTTTTATATAGCAACCACTGGTTTCTTTTTGATGCTTACCTGACCATTGAAATCACTAAAAAATTAAGATCCTAAACATTTAATGAGATCTGATCTTCTTGAGTCCCCATGGAGCAGTGAGTTCCTGCACGCAGAGTCACAGCGTGTCCTCCTTGCTCAGGATAGGCTCTGCTGCTTGCTGGCATCACAGTGGTCGGAGTACCTGAAGTCTCTGGCTTTGCTGTAGTGTTTGTAGAACACGCAGAGCACTCATTAATCATATAAAAGTATTTACATTGCAAGAAACTGGGGTAGCGATGCTAAATTTTGCTGCTGAGCTGAAGTGCTGGGGAGCAGGTAACAGTGATGGAGTAGGGACCAGCCCACCACAGGGCTGTCAGTCTGTCTCTTTCGTTTGTCGTGCTTGCCCAGGCAAAAGGAAGTGAACACAACAGCAAGAGCTAAAACAGCTTTCAGAAGAATAAAGCCTGTGGTTCCTAAAGGAGTGACAGAATGCCCCAATAGTTAAAGCAGAATCCCTCTTACTTGGATAGTCCTCTTAGCAGCAATGTGGCCAGCCCCATCTCCAGGCATTGCTCTGCCCACACAGTCCTTCACCTTCCTGTGGCATGGTTTTAATAAAGGGTTGCTCTTTCTAAACAATGGGGAAAGCTGGCCATGGCCTAGGAGCCACTGCTTGCTGTTGGGACACCAGATTTTATTTTTACTTTCCTTGTGCTGGTTGTGTGATCAGTCATTTCATGCACTCACACATATATCTAGTTCCTGTAGAAAGTGATTCTTTAACTGTGGCACCCTCTAACCTTGTGGCTGTTTATTTTGTGTACTATTCTGAGTAATGGGAAATGGTCTTTTTGGTTCTGTAGAAGCTCTAGGTTTGAGGGAAAAGAGAAAAGGCAATTGTAGAGCTGGTCGATTATTACTGGCACAGTGTAATTAATGTGCAATATTTCCAAAATCAGCAGCTAATGATAGAAATACATGTCCTGTGCTTTTCATGCAGAAAAGAAATGGGGTTATACTTTACAATACTTTTTGTTTGTTGTGCTCTCTGGGCACCATTGTTGATAACCTGCACACATGGGTAAAATATTTTGCACTTTTTGACGTTTTATTTTTTTCCAGAAGAATTGTCAAGATGAGAAATGGCACCCAAGGCTCAAGGAGTATTGACTTTTGCAATCAGTAACTAGTGAAATTATCATCTTCCTTCTGTTCTCTTGTCTGTCTTAATTACAAATTGATTGTAAGAAATTAGATCCAGAAAACATGCTCCCAGAGGCGTGGGTTTGGGTTTTAAGATAACACTGGCATGGGAAGGAGGGAAAACATGTTAGCACAGAGCATTTTACCCCCATCTGTAGGTGTCTCAAAGCTACAAGCCTTAAAAAATTTAATAGACGAGGAAAAGAAGAAAAATGTGGGTGGAAAAGCAACACAGGAGAAAACAAGGGGCTGTGTGAACAGCTTAATTAGTGCAGATTGCATTCAGTTGTGCAAGAGGTGCTGGGAAAATAAAAAGAATGGTATATGAGCAGTGAGGATGCAGGAACAGAGGTGCGTGCTGAGCAAGGCAGGTTCTCCCACCCATCAAAATTGTGTATTTGGGCATTTCCAGACACAGAGGTGGAAAAAGTAGAGCAGAAGGGGCTCCTAGTGAAGAAGCCAAGCTACACTTACATTCCCGGGGTTTTTCCACAGCCAGATCCCATGGGGTATATGGTGGTATTTCTAGGGTATTTTCTTGACCCACACTTCCAGCATAATCTCCAACATATTGTCCACGTACAGCCTGTTCCCAGAGGCACTGACTGTCCCTGGAGTGGTGCAGCATCAGGGAGAGAATGCTCCCAAGTTATTATTTGGATTTCTAGCAAAATCAGTTTCTTCCCCAAAATCCTCACACACACACACGCCCCCATATGCCCCAGAGGGCCTCAGAACATAAACCTGCCTCTCTTGGACTCGGATGCCAAAGAAATGTAAGTAACGAACAACTTTTATTGACCGTAATTGCACTTGAATTAACTAGATGCCTGTGTAGTTGATGGCTCCTGCAGCCTGACATCCCTCCTGCAGCTCTGGAAACCTCATTGCTTTGCCTCACAACACTTCCTATGCCAGAAAGCTTCAGAGGGCACAGCTCTCTTGGCATAACTCTAAAATAACTTGGCAAGTAAGCTCCGGAGGCTTAAACTCTTGTCCCAGCTGGGATACATAATGATCTAGCTACCTGCTTCTTTGATCTTCCCTTTGTTCTCTGATTTTCACAGAGCTATCATTTGTTCACACACCACCCAAAAAAGGGAGGGAGGCAGAAATAGAAGGGAAAAACAAAAAAAGGAATAGGATTGGACACACTCCCTGCAATCTGCAGGCAGGGCTGAGATGTAGCCTTGGCTCTGCTCTTTGTGTCCTCACGGTGGTAGTGCAGCTACTGCTTCCCTGTGCACTGCCTTGCCTGGCTGGCAGGGAGGAGGAAGCACATCCTAACATTTAATTTGCTGTTTAGAGGTTTGTTGTACCTACATCCATGTATTTAAATGACACGGATGCATTTGCTCGTGAGCTTTGTTTGCTTAAGCTCTGTCAGGGCTGCCGGGATGAGTAGCAGAGGGGGCGGTTTTGATACCATGCTAGATGAGAGAGTTCAGAGTCGGGGACTGCAAGTCACTGTCAGATCAGCAAGGATTTAGCAAAAATTTCTTCTGCTACTCAATTGGAACCTCAGGGGATGGGGCGGGACTTCTGTGGGCAGCTACATGGGTGAAGAATAAAGAAACAAATATAGCGGTAACTTTTACTCCAAAAAAGATTCAAAAGGTCCAAAGATACTAAGTTTGTTTTTTTTTTTTTTTCTCTGTGTCCAATTAGAGACCAATGCAGTTTATCAGAAATCTTTAAAGAAGCTGCTTTTACTGACTGGATAACTGAGAGTTTTTCATGCAGCACTTTTCAAAAGGCGAAGGTACTTCACACAGTTACAGCAACAGCCACAAACAAGAATGAACCACAGCGTAGTTATAGAGGCTGCATCCCTCAATGCTTCTTTTGTCTTTAAATTTCTTTTCTTGGGGTTTATTCACAATGCTGGTGTGCTGCTATTCTGAAAAGTGTGGTATTACAGGAAAAGATAATCGCATGGTGGGGTTTAAGCTGTTGCAGAAGGGAGTGTAGAGTACATGATCCACTTAAAATGATGGTGAAGCTAAAAAGTCACAGACTTTTACAGTGCACAGACCATAATATACTGCAGGACATCCGTCTTTAGCAGGAGGGCTTCAAATCAGTGGAGCTTTTCAGCCTTCATCTATGAAATCACTTTAGTGTTTGGGTTTTTCATTTGGCTTTCTACTCTATTCGATTGTGGCCCTGTTTAAATAATGTCAGAGCGGAAATTGGTTTTATTGGACTTAATTTTGTCCACAGCAAGATGTACGTTGCCTTGAAATATGATGTAATTCCCAAGCAGAACGAGATAGGCTTCTCTTCAAGTCAGACCTCAGCTCTGGTGTCTTGGTTTTTAATACACCAGGCTGCAAAGTAGCAGGAAATGGTGGAAATTGCAAGGTGGAAGTGAGTTTAGATGGCAGTAATCTCTACCCTTGCTTCAGGCAGAGAGCTGTAAATTGCTACTCTCTCTTGGCTCTTGCCCTAATGCAGGTTGTTGCTTGGCTTTTGTTTGATGGTATTTCACCTTTAAGTGGACAAAGGTAAAAAAAAAAATATTGTGAAAAGAAAGTTATATAGCACTAGGGGGGGGAAAAAAAAAGGTCTGTCCAAACACCTGAATAGTGCTGGATGTGACTATTTCAGAGAGAAAAAACTTCCAAAGGTAAATGCACACAGATGGATAGACTGGCTGTGAGTGAGGGATAGCTGCAGTCTTTGATTAAATGTAGTTGAGTGAAAAAAAACCAAAGAAACATGGTGCAAAATCTCCCAAAGCCCTGAAATTATTAATGGCTCATCCAGCAGCCACGTTCCAGGTTGGAGCCTCTGAGGCACCACACTGTTATCTTAAAAAACAAAGCAGGAATTTCAGTGGTGTGAAGAACTATTTAAAAAAAATAAAAAAATTAAAAAAAAAAGAAAAAAAAATTGCTGGCATTTTCAGGTTGCCATGGTTTTTGGAGACAGTGGTATTCACTGCATTCTAGATATCGAACACAGACATAGCTAATTTCACCTGGAAGAGTGACAGGATTTTCTCTTCCTTTTAAAGGAAAGATTTTTTCTGTTTGTTCTCGACCTACGGTTTCTGTGGGGCTGCTTGTTTGTCTATGGATTTTGTGTGTGTGCATGCAGAAATGACACCGACTGAGATCGATAGCGAGTCTGTTGGGCTCTGCTTAATAATGTTGAGATTTAGCTGGCGTAGGTGTGTAGTAATTCAGTGCACTGAGTGCCCGTATTGAAGATAAAGGGTGGCAAGCCAATTTTTGGCTGAGTGTCACTGCTTTCTCAGCAGGCAGATTCAGCAGTTAGACCAGTCTGACAGTGATGCAAGCCCCAGAGCCTGAGCTTTTGGCTCAGGGGCTGAAACAGTACCAGTTGGTTCCTACAGAGGTCAGAGCAGATGATTCCTGATGCCTTCTTGCTTTAAAAGTCTGCAAACCAGTGCAGGGAGTTTGTGTGTATATTTTTGAAGAGGGATCGTTTATCCAACTGTGCATACTGCAATGGCTTTGTGCTGGGCTGCATTAACCTCGCTGGCTTGGTGGGAAAAGACATTTCCCCTGTCCTCCTCCTAGCAGTACTTGGGATTTGGTGTATATATTCAGCTTCAAAGGGATTTCGCATTTGCACGTGGGAATATTTGTCTTGTCATAATAACCGTGGCCTCAAAATTTGCTGTTAACTGAAAAAAGAAGATTGTCTCATAGCTGCACGCACACTTTATGAAGATGTTTCTCTTACCCTACACAGTGTTTTTTGGTTAAAAATTTTGTAACTGAAATCCAGGAGAGGCTGTGTGAGTCAGAACATGGTTTGTTCACTGTATGCTCAATCCCCCCTTGAGCCCAGTGCAGTTCGTCAGTAATCCAGCTGGATTTGAGCTGCAGGCTGTAATGTAGGAAGAGAAATGCACAGCAGGGTGCATGTCTTCCCAGGTGAGAAACGTGAAAGCGGCTGTTCCAGCACAGGGTTGCAGCTGGGACTGATGCTCCTCCTGCCTTTCTCTGAATAGGTCCTGGTGGTTGCACACCACTTTAAATGTGAAAAATTTGAGGCAGAGGTGGAGAGGTAAATACGGTTTTCTGTAGACAAAGCAGTGCATATCCATACATGTTATCTGGAGACAGCAGTGGGGATAGCAAATTCATTTCATTTTTTTGTTCTGCTGAATATTCCTTTTCTCTGCTAAAAGGCACATTTTCTTTTGCCTTTGCCGCCTGTAGCCATTTGCCGTACCAGTGGAAATGGAGGGTAAAAATATCCTTATGATAATTTGGTAGTACTTTACACCAACTGTGCCATCACTTTGCACAGGCATAAAAATGACTAGATGAGGTACAGAAAATCAGTCTGTAAATCCATAAAAATTGTGAGGTTTTTGCATCTACTGATTTTCCATTGTCTGTATTCATTAACAGAGAGCAAAATGGATGAATTAGTGCTTAGTTCCAGGCAGCTGTTCATCTAACTTCCCCAGGCTGCACATGCTGAGGGTGTTTAGGATATTTTCACTTACAGAGAAATAAAAAAAAAAAAATCACCAGCTTCTGTTATCTCTTCTGCTTTCTATGGAGCCTTCTGAGGCCAGGGAGCCCACTGCTGCGTTTTGTGCTTCCCTGAAGCTTGGCTCTGATGGCGTGGCCACCTTCTAACAAAGATTTCCTACCAAAGAGCGGCTTTTGCAGGGATCCTTCTACTTCTCTGAATGCTTCCCAGACCTCAGCCACCCAGCTCTGTTCTGGGGCTTACGCTTTCCATTAAGAACAGCCTGGGAGGTGCTGAGCTCTGCTTGCTGTGTTAGTCCTGCTGGAGTGCATAAAGAAATAGCTCTAGGTTGGCAACAGAGTATTTTTGAACTTGGAAGAGCAGAGGGAAAGCTTTAAGCCCACTGTGGCAGCATAGTGAAAGGACTGTAACTTGCGTGTGTCGCTTACTGAGAGGTAGAAAGGTTTGATTTATTTTATGAGAAACCATCGTCCTGTCCTGTATGTTTACAAGGATGGAGAAGGCTATGGATTAGGCAGAGTTTGGCAGGAGATCTGTAAATTCACTGCCTATGGGAAGAAGAGATTTGGAGCAGTGTTGGGAGTGTCCCGCTGCTCCAGGCACAGCTGGAGGAAGAGGCCAAGAAACCAGGCAAAAGCCAGCTCGCAATCAAGGACCTGGTGTGTGCTGGAAGGAGGGTGAAAGGAAGCTGTCTGGGGTTTCAAAAGGCAGCATTAGCCTCGCTCCTTTGGCGTGACACACACTGAAGAGCAGAGAAGCAAAAGCCCTGCTACACACTGAAGAGCAGAGAGGCAAAAGCCCTGCTAACAGAGCCGGGCATGAGAGGCCGTCTTGGGCAGGAGGCTGAGGAGAGGCAGCCAGGAGAGGGGCGGGTGCTTGGACCTGCCTGGAAAACACAGCTGAGTAATTTGGGATACAGATGGCGTGTCAGAGAGAAAGACTGCATAGGTTATTAATATGGCTTTCTTGGGGAGGGCACTTCTTAAGCTGTTATTCTCCCTTTCTGTAGCTCCGTGCTGCTGATCACAAGAGGAGAAGAGGGTTATTATAGATATTTGCTACTTAGACACTAGAGATAACTCACAATGCTGAAAACTGAACTTACCTCTGATTAAAATTTAATTGCTCCCAAGCTTCCACTAGTTACTTGCATTAAGTTTCACACCATTGGAAAGTGCTCATCAACCAGTGTTGGATTTAACAGGAATTTGGCAGATGTTAGTGAAGTGCTGGAGGAAGTCCAAACCACAAGATCTGTGGCATATCATATGTTTGAAAATTTGTTGGCAGCTGAAAGAAAAATCACAAAACTGGAAATAGCAAGAACTGGACATGGATCTCTTCTCATCAAACAGCCAAAAAGTTGGATCATCACCTCTAGCACCTGGAAGACAAGTATAGGTCGTGAAGTGCTGTCTGCCAGGTGTCTCAGTGAAGTGTAAAAGCAGCAGATACTATATTATTGGCTTTTGGAGTGCTTTATGTGAGGAACATTGGTATCACCATGGAAATCTTCAGGAAAAAAAAAAAACCAGTCTGTTCTGAGGCAATTTAGCAAATTAGCTATGTTTTATAGAACTTATGTTTTCATTGCAGATTTTCCTTCCTCTTGAGGACATTTATTCAGAAACAGGGTCCTTGTTCATTAAGAGACTAATTTATTTCTGGTACATATTTCTTTCCTATGGCTCTTTGTCTGTAGCATTGTACCTTCAGCTCTGCTTAGCTTTTTGTCACCAGGATGTGCTCCTGATGCAAGGAGAGGACAAACAGGAGTAGCCAACAAGGTCTAAGAAAGCTTGATCCATTTTTCGTAAGTATATAAAAATACCAGCTTGTCTGTGTGTGGTATTAGGAAAACCTCCATAACTACAGCACAGTGAGACCGCAGAGGAACAAGATGCCTGGTTTAGACAAACAGGAGCTGAATTAAAATTTTGAACGATGCAAGTCTTTTTCAAAGAAATTAGTTGCATTTGAAAAGAAATATAACACACTTCATGATTTACTATCTGTCATGTTTTAATGCATGCAAGCGTCTTGACAGTGTTTGTGGCAGGAACTTGTATGGAAAAAAAACAAATTTCACCTTAAGCCTTTTTCAATTGAAACAGTGTTTGGTGGTCTTTTTGTGAAAGATTAAGTCAGATTCAGCCCTTGTTGGGGCTGAGCTGATGGGCACAGAGATAGACTGGGATCGGTCTTGTGCTATTGCAGCATTTGATCCCTAATATACTATTTCATTTGTTCTTTAGTGTATAGCAAAATGCATTTCACATGCTCTCATACTCTGTAAAGTGGCCTGGGGCTGACAGATCTCTGTTGTTAGATAAGCACTGCTTGGGAGAGATCCCTCTGTTAGCCCTGCCTCATTTTTTGGTGCTCATCTGGCTTATTTTCATCTCTTGGGGAGTTTGTGAGTGAATGAGAGTTTGAAAGTTTGGGTCTCTGGCTGTGAAATGAGTTAAATCCATGCCTGGCTCTTAAGTGTAAGTCTCGATATAAAAGCTGTGCTGAGTTGGGGACTGTGTACTGCCATGCTCTCAACTACCAGGTTAACAAGTTTACTATGTGGTAGTCCATGTCCCTAAGTTATGTATTGTGTTATTGCTAATAATTAATACGGTTTTTATTTTAAAAAGGCAAAGCAAAATGCTTCAGAGCGTCAATCTCAGTTCAGGTGCAAAACCCATCAATGCTCCATTTCACATAGTATTTTTCTAAGATGTATAGAGTATATCCTCTATATTCAGAAATACATGGATAGAAGTTCTATTTCCAGCGGTGAAGCTTGTTCAAAAGCTGATAAGAAAGGAGATTTTTTTTCCAAGCACCAAAGGCAGTCAATTTGGAACTCGAACAGTGACGTGGGAGGCAGAAGGTACACGTAGGCTGGTGCAGGGCTCTCTGCCAGAGAGTGGGGAGAAATAGGGTAGCACAGGCTCTCTTTGGGTGTTTCAAAGCAAATCTGAAGCAGATGTTGCTTAGCCCTGAGACACTATTCTAACCATGAGCACTAATCTAACCTGACCGTAATAAAGGCTATCCCTGCTTCTAATTCTGGCCAGCAAATGCAAAGAGACGTATACAGAGGTAGCAAGCTATGGGAGGGATTTAAGCCATCTTGAGCTATTTAAAATTTGATGGGCTAAACCATCCATTGGGCTCCCTCTGCCACCGAGGAAGAGGAACACCTTCAGATAGAGATCAGGAAAAGCACCTTGCAAAATTGAGCATTCTTGTAGGTGCATGAAGAGGATGTTTGTGGTTTACTGGAAATTATAGGTATTTGAGGTGTGATGCAAATACATCAGTCACTGCTTGCTGATGTGCATTCAGGGTTTCCCAGCTGGCTTGAGTGAATTGGGAGCCTTATTTTTTTAGGGTTCATCTTCGATCTGATCTCCCATGTGCAGCTTCATTATATTGGATTCTTGAGTCAATACTGAGCCTGTGATATGAGAAGATGAAACTTGATTTGAAAGTAAGGCTGAGACCCCTAACTAACCTGACACTCCAAAGGCCAGTGTTTGTTTAAGGCAGTGGCAGATACTGCTTTCTTAGTGTTTTTAAAAATCAGGTCACTTGTTCAGAGACTAACATTGGGATCCTGTTTATGAAAGTCTTGACCTAAATGTCTTACCCACTGTGTTTGCATTGTTTTTTTTTCCTATGGGGAAAATAATGAAGTGCAAAAATTAAGAGAAGGGGAAGTCTGCAAAGTCCTGCCTGACCCACTCATAATGGCACAGGCTGCGCAGGACTCAATCTGTACTGAGCACAGCCCATTCTCCTTGCAGCTCCCCTGCCGTTTTGCTCTCAGTGGGACAGTGGTTTCCTAAATATTCAGTGCCCAAGCAATTTTCTTTATTTGGTTAGGACTGTAACACTTCAAAGGGACTCATTGCAAACAACAAAAGCACCTAAACCTGTGCCTGCTTCACAATCTCCTTCACTGACCCATGGAGCAGGAGCTCCACAGGGAGCACGCACTTGATTTGCTCTCCTTTGGTACATCTCTGTCTCAACTTACTGATATTAGGACAGCATTTGGGTAGCTGTCTCACTTTTCAAAGGTGAAATACTTTTTCGGCTCTACATAGCTCTTTCCATCCTCGGCCCACAAGCCTGGTAATGAAATGAGCCTTTCTTTAGCTGAGAGCTCTTGGAGGAGGCTGTGATATTGTCAGGTGTGTGGTGACGTTTTCTTCCTCAACACCTCATGCTACCTCCAACACTGTAGGCCTGGAATAAATACCCAGCTGCTCCTGCTGCATCCTAAAGCTTCTGTGTATGAATGCAATAAGACAAATCCTTATCCTTGTCTCTGACTGGCTGCCCAAGTGATGGGTCATGTTTGCAAAATCATTACCTATCATCATTCATGCCATTTCCACGTGCCAGCTGCACGCCTGCTGCAGATGGCCTAACCTCAGCCACCAAGGACAGTGGGGACTGAACACATATTTCTCTGAGAAAACTGAGGATGCCCTGCAACAAGGAAAGTTTAATCAAGGCTTTGTTGTGCTCCCATCTTGCTGCGTGGCAGAGTGGCAAGGGGAGACAGCCAGTGTGGAAATTTTTGCTGACACAGCTGTTACATTGTCAGCAATTAATTAGAAAGTTTTGTTCAATAAAATGTATTCTGGCTATGAAGGATGCCCTTGACTTCAAGTCGGGTTATTAGAGAACTGAGTGTCTCATAATATACTTCTTTTTTTCCAGTATGCTTGTTTATCATTGGAAAAAACAGGTCTTTGCCTGCAGTTCTGATTGAGCACAGATAACTTGTAGAAGGTCGAATCACAACTGTTTTTATGGATATCAATTTTGGTTCAATTTGTCTATTTAAAAAAAAAAAAAAACCAACAACACTTTAAAAGAATGCCAGTTATAATGAGACAGGTGTTTTAAGTGCAAATCTACTATCACGTCCTTTTTCATGTGCTGTTTGATCAGATGCAGCTAACTCTAATTGTAATTTGTTTTGTGGAGGAAGAAGAAGAGTATATACAAACATACCCACATAAACACAGGTAGTTCATCTGGCAGTTCTGGGTGCAGGGAAATGAGTGAAGTTTCCACCCTGCAACCAGGCTTGAATGCTTCCCTGCTGGTTATAGTTCTCCAAAGGCAGAGAAAGTGGTAATTCAGCAAATATTACCACTGGGATGTAGCACATCTGCCAGAAAGACGCCACCCCACACTGCAAGTCGTGCCCACTGGACTTTGAGAGGGGTCGGTGGGGTAGCATCAGATGTCAAGTCAAGGAGATACCCAAAATTGTTGGCCTTGAGAGAATCTTTCATTTTGGAGTTAAGGGAACAGAGAGCTGAGAAGCAGGCGTGAGGCTGAGGAAAGCTCCATGTCGGGATGTGTTTGCAGTAGAGGCTTTTCTGGGAAAGGAAAGCAGATGGAAAACAATGGAGAAATAAAACTGGAAAGAGCAGCTCGTTACCCAAGGGGCAGATGTAGAAGTGGTTTGTAGGCAATGACAAGTGAGACAGGCAGGGGTTAGTTTTGGAACTGACCCGGGGTGAGGAAAAGAGCTAAAAATAGAGATTTAAGATCCCTTTTAGTGGAGGTGAGCCAGCACTGTGCCCAGAGAGCTGTAATGCAGGTTCCACATGAATGAGATTTTATTCGATGTGCAAGGAGAGAAATCTGGATAAGAGGAAGATTGGGGGTTTTCTGAATGTTAGCCTGAATTTCCAGCAGGGATCATATCACCTGCAAGGGCTTGGCCTCACCAGTGCAATGTTTCTGTTGGCTGATGAAGGAACTATAACACTGCATTCACCACTTGGAGGATCCCTGCAAAGGAATTGTCTCCAAAGGAAAAATATTCAGTAACACTGACTTAACTCCTACTGCTTTCATCCAGTTAGGCTGAGTTTTAAGATTTAGATACTATCAAAAAGGAAAAAGCAACCTAGAAAGGCCCAACAGTTACTTGTAGGGGGAAGGAATTTTTAAGTCGGTTGGTCCCTGCATTTGGCTTTGTTCTCATTTTACACCCTTTGCATCTGCTTTCTCTTTTTCTTCATCTCTGTCCCATCCCATCCAGCATACTCTCAGGCTGGCCTGGGTCATTTCTGTCATGGTTTTGTTTTTCATTTAGGCAGACACCACAGTGTGGACTTGCCTCAGCTTGACAGAAACGGACAGATAATATTCTGTTATGTTGCTAGTGGAGTCCTGGGCGCTTCAGCTGGCAAACAGATTGTTAAACATCTCTTAAAAATGTTTGCTTTGCGTGCAAGAGAGAAAAGAAATCTAATATCTGCTTTTAGATTCAGTCCCTTCCTTATGTGTTTTATTTGGTTTTCTTTGCACACACTTAAAATTTCCTTTCTATTAGAACATACCCTATGTTGCTTAGTGAGATTTGAAATCCAGTGACTGCTTGCTCTTGTTTCAAAGCTGGCTGGATCTAGAGCTGACTGTTCTCCTTACCCATTTCCCTCAGAGATGGTAAATGGCAGTGGGTAGCATCTCCTCTTGGAGCCAAACATCCCAATCCTCACATAAACCAGCAGCTGCCGGTGGATGAAAGCCATCTGTGGCAAATGAGTGTCGGGTCAGGGTGCCCTGGTAGGTAGCAGTGTCTATTGGCTGCTCTTGGAGATGCTCCTGAGTCTTCAATACAGGATGCACATTGCTATTACTGAAGACAAAAGCTCAGCCAGGAAGCACAATTCACACTGCTGTCCCTGGACCTGAAATGATTCATGCTGCTAAAATAAAGTTGCATCTCCCTTAGTTACAACTCACTGGAGTCTGTTTGACCAGGCATCTCGGTCTCTATGAGATTTCTGTGCGCTCTGCTCCGAACAAGAGCTGCAGACAGTGAGGGTTTAACTGAATCAGTGATGCTGTTTTAGCTCAAATACGATGTTTAATAAGGCAAAATAACAGCTTAATTTGGAAAGGCATCTTCTAGGCCGGTGGACTGACCTTGTAGGAGTGACTGCTGCCAAGAGGATTAGGGAGTTGCATGTTGCGCCCAGAAATGTACGGCAGACATGCTGAGCTTGGCTCAGAAGATGTGAAGAGTGGTCCCTCAAGCCCAATACCTTGTCTGAGCTTCAGACTTTGCAGAAAGAGATTCCTCATGGAATAACCTGGATCGAAAGAAGGGCTCGTTCTTTTGCATTAGCGAATAATTTCCTCATACAATAACACGGGAGGATCAAAGACTTCCCTGTCCACCTCTTGTTTTGCTGTAATCCTTGGCAAGTCTCAGCACTTCCCAGGAGTATGTTATGGACTGTGATGAATGATGTCCTCTGCAGGAGGAGAAGGAAATAAGGACATCAGGTTGGCTGCTTGGGGGGAAGTTTTCCCCTGCCTCTCCCCAGTACTCTGTTCTTAGCATCTGTGCCGTAGTTCTGGATTTTCTGGTTATCCGTGGAAAGGCTTAAGCCTTCCCCAGCACCGACTAAACACCTCAAGGGCGGGCGAGCAAATAGTTGAGATTCCTGCAGTTTCTTTTGTAGCCTGGAGATTTGCTGTAACAGACACTGAGCTGTTCAGGGCACAAAGTCAGAAGTTGCTTGCTGATGGATGGCACAGTTTTCAGGCTCAGGCATGGAGGTGTTGATACAGTGAAGGCAATGGCATTGCGCCAACCTATGGGCTCCTGCCTCCTGCACCTCCAAAGAGCACCTGAGGTCTTGGACAAATTGAATGGCTTTTGATGCTACCTTTTATTGTCTATAAACTGGCTGACTCAGATTCCTAAATCAAATCTCTCCCTTTTTCTTCGAGCAAAGTCACATTTCTCTCTGCCTTGGAACAATCTCTGTGGCAGCTGAACATAGTGGATGAGCTGCTTGCCACTGTAGTGCCTACACTTGGAATTTTTTATTTTGTTGAGCCGTCTCCAGGTTGAATGCCATGCCAATGAATGCCGTGTCTCTGATCTGTGGGCAGCTAGGCTCTAGCCTCTAAAGAAAAAAAAAAACAAAACAGGAAAATGTGTCTAATATTTATTTAAAGGTTTAAGCATTTCTTGACTTGCTTAGTGCTGACCACGAAGGTCTATCACAGCTGACCTTCTTCCTCCCTTCCCATCTTGAGCCTGACCACCACACTAGAAAGTATTTTTTCCTTCAATTTCAAATGAGTTCAGTGTTATGCTCTGGTTTTTTTAGTATTACTGGCATGACAGATCTCCTCTCATTATAAATTACTCTGTCTGCTTCAGCTGCATGCTTTTTCTCATTTATATTTAAGATAATGGAAGAAGAGTTGCTTTTGATGACATAAGTGAGCTAGATTTTTGGTTAGTATTATTCTAAAATGAGAGTTCTGGCTGGATAATGTAAAATATTAGGGCTTTTGAGTTTTTTAGTACCTGTGAAACACTGTAATGACTAGAAAAACTAATCTACTCCTTCCCTGCAAATTGATGAAACTTCTTGATGCATGCATGGAATGCGAAAGGCTCAGGGCTAATAACATTACTGGTCTCAACACGTGTACTAAGTGGTCTGCTGTAAAAAATTTACAAAACAAAAGCTTTTGAACGTATTTGATACCAAAGAGAGGGAAAACTAATAATCACTGTAGACTGGTGCATTTATTTTATGTTACCTGTGAGAGCTGTAAAATGAGGTTTAGGCTGTGTTCTAGAAGCATATAGCAGCTCTTTAGCCGTGCATTGTAGCAGTAGTTTTATCCTAGATTGAAAGAAACATCTGTAAGTATATATGCATCTCTGCTGTATTTCAGAATTGGATACATACTGCTTGACTACTTTTTTATCCCCCTCCTGCTTTTCTGTTACGCTTTTGAATCGCGCAGTCCAGTGGAGATGCATTCACATTTAGTTAAGTCTGTATGTCTGTGTTTATCTATAAAACAAATGTAGCTATTTAGCAGTTATGTTTTTTAAGACATGTGCATTGGACCAAGTCAGATTTTCTCGTCTCTCCTCTTTTTTCACATGTTGAATATGTGTATTTTTTTTCTCCTTATGAGAGACATGATTCTTTTGTTCAAAGTATCAAGTTTGTGTTTTGCAGTGACATCAGGTACTTCATTTTATGGATGTATATATTATAAAAAGGCAAGGAGATTACACAGCTTAAAAATCTCTAAAGGATACAATTTGCTTTTTCCATTTCTGTGTCATCCTATTTGATTTTTTTTTTTTTTTACCAGTTCCCAACTTCTTGAGATTCTGCTGTTGCTTCTGGGGATCTGCAATGCTTTTTTTGGTAGCCCAAGTGGATCAGGTGCAGTTTAGGCTTCCAGGCCAGGAGTACATTATGGAAAATCTCTAGTCTGGCACAGCAGCACCCAGGCATTCTTCTGTATGTTTGGTGCCTCTGGTTTGGACCAGTAATTCCCCTGGGCATGTTAACTTTAGCATTTTGACTGCATATAAAACCACATGCCAAACCTGGGCAAGCAGTTGTACAGCTTTGACCTAACATAATTGCTTTTCAGCACTCCTCTTCACTTTCTTGTAAGTTTTTTATGTCTTTCTTTTTTGTGGGCCTAATTCTAAGTCCTGAAAGGTCAGTGGGTATATTCTTTGGCTTCACATGAAAAAACATTGTCACCTTACAATGTGCTGGTCTGAACTATCTATTAACAAGAATAATCTGAAAGCTGACAGATGTAAAGCTACAAATCAGTGCTGAAAGTTTTTCCACCCTGCAATTACGTATTGTCATCTTGTCATCAACCCCTCGGGTAAAAGTCTGAAACTACATCTTGGCCAAAGCTGACTGCGTGAGAGCTGGTAACCCTTATTGGTTCAGAGACAAAAATATTAGGTAAAAATCTTATTTTCTGATGTTTTGGATGCTCTTCCTTCCTTCCTTTCGGGTTTCTGCTGTGACTTTTCAACTGAGATGACTGGCCATGGCAATGCCTCCAGCCCTGGCGCCTTCAGGGTGGAGATCTTTGAGATGCTGAGCATATGAATGAATATTCACCATTGCTACCAGCACCTCAGTCAGGCCTCCCTCAAATGAAAAATTAGCCTCTGGGACATGGGTGAGAGCTGCTTGCATGACAGGCTTTTTAGGTTATCAGCATGGACTTGATAGTGCACCAAGCTGCCTGGGTCCAGTACTGAAGTCTGTTACGAAAATTGTAGATCCTTGAAAGTGCTACCCAGTTCATTTCACCTTAAAACACCCTGTATATTGTACAGTTTGTTTATTTGTTATAAATCTGCTTTGCTGAAGTAAATGTGTTTTCCATAATATTAATGGTTTTTCTCATTGTTGGAGCCCTGTGCAGAAGTCAGATATCTATAAAACAAATTTAGACACCAGTGCTGTACTTAAGCATTGTTTAGGCAGATCCCTGAGCCAACATGAATACAGCTATTAGAATTGAGCTTTACAATATATTGACGTTTCTACATAAGTAATAAAGAGTTTAGAAAGGGAGCTGAGCAGCATTTAATGTTTTTTCAGGGAAACTGCTTTATTTCTGAAAGTAGCTGAATATTGATATTCTTACAAGGGAGTTTTGTCAGCTTCCTAGGATTGGTTTATGTGATTTTTTTTTTTTTTTTTTTTTTAGCATAGGCTTGTTTCTTCTCTCCCTTCTTTCCATCTGTGTCTCCAGGGGTAGAAAGCGAACCACTGGTAAGTTTGAGGAGAGGATTGAACTAACCCGAGCTCCAAACCAAGATATGGCCAAGAGGCTGAAACCCTCTGATTTTCAGGAGGGGTCTTGACAGCACATCCATACCGAGGTGCACCAGGACATGCTCAAAGGATGAGAAAAGGCAGCCTTTCTCACCATGTCTGTATTTCTGGTGGTTTCAGTGGTCAGTTCTCTCCATAGTTCGGGCTGGCTTCCTCATAGGAACGAGTAAATGGAACAAATAAGTAAAATAGAAGTCAGTACAGTCAGAGACTGAGTGGAGCAAATACTCTGTAGAGGGGGAGCACCTTTGGTGGCTTTGGAGAAGGATTTTGGATTTTAAAACAGATTTGAAATAGCTAGTGGGTAGCAAGAGGAGAAAATAGACCGGTTTGGTGAAGGACAAAAGGTGAGGTTTTGCTGGCAGGTTTATAATTCCTGTTGCTCTAGAGTACGGATGTAACAAGGACTGTACAGACAGCAGAGCCTGCTGTCAGGTCTCCAGTTCATGTCTGGGAATGCAATATGACCTGCATAATAATGAAGTCAATCCTAACATGGGTTAGAGAAAGAAGGGTGTGAGCAATTGCAAGTCCACCTTTGATATTTTATGGTTTATTTCTTTTTCCTCTCTTTGATTTCAGCTGACCAGCCCACCCACAGAGTGTGTTTACACTTAATACACTGGGCATTGGGGCTGATTTGGAAGCCCAGTACATGAATGAGGGAGGCACCTCAAATCCTGAGCCTCAGAGAAGCTGGGATCAAGGGACAGTGGTGGAAAGGGAGGTGAATTGTAAATGCAAAAAGCAGCCTTTGTGATTTTAATCTGCCAAGCTGGACAGGAGGAAGTGGGGCCAGGCAAATTTTCATCTACCTCTTCCTGACACCTCTTGCACACACGTGTGCTGTGGGGCCAGGGAGCTGATTTCTTGTCATTCCAGTGGATTGTCTCCTTGGGCTTGATTGTACTGTGCCTTCTTCCTCAAGATAACAGCATAATACAATCAGGTTTTAAATATTAATACAGAGATCACAAGAGTGTAGCTTGGAAGCACAGAATACTGAGAATTGAAAAGTCTAATCTGTCCGTTTTGAAAGCTGTCCAATTTCTTTTTTATTTACAGCATTTGAACCATTTCACAAATTGGAAAGCAACTAACCAGCCATTTCACAAGCAGATTATGATATGTTTAAGAAAGTCCAAGGCATTTATCCGAATGCAATTGGCCATCTTGCTGACTAACATCTCGATTGGAGATATTACACACACAGTTGAACAGAGACTATTTCAAGATGATGGTTTTCTCTTATTAAGTTGTGTTTGTAGCTTGCAACTGAAGAAATGTTTCGGATAGTGGTATAAGCTGACTGCCTGTGGCTCTGCAAAGGGCTCGTCACATTGATTGGGTAGATGAGAAAATGCTGGGGCGTGAACAGTCGCTTTATGATTCCTGCACTCGATTCCATTCTTTGCAAATGCAGAGGTGGAGAACTGCTGGAGAGAGACTGGCTCCATCTGGCACTGCCTCTGCACAGTGCACACAAGTTGTTCAATTAAAGATGCAGAAGTGCAGGCAAAAAGTGGGAAACACGCATTAGATGAAGCTACATCCGTTGCCATATAGATGGAAAAAATTGGGTTTCCCTCTTAACAGCTACACATGTGCTTGTTCTGCCTAGAAACTAAAAGGTATGTTTCAGCTTGCATGGATAGAGCATACATGGTTTAATTAATTAAAAGATAAAAAAAACCCGAAACCACAAAAAACCTGTCAATCCCAGCCTCCACTAAATCTCTTAAAGCTGTAAGTGTGTAGTGCTCACGTGTCTGCACTCTAATGCGGTCTGAATGAAAAACTGACAGCACCTGTTACAGAAATCAAAAGTGATTTCTCTAACAATGGGATACTGGGGAATTCCTTCCAGGCTTCTCTTTAATAGAGTTTGAAGGATTCACGTTGGAAGACAGTGCATAAGATCTGCACCACTGGCTCTGAAGGATATGAATCATGCCGAGGGACAGTGATTGTTTAGGAGGTTAGAAGTTCACTCCATACATTCAGTAATAATATGCAGCTGGTATGTCCTTACAAAAAGATTGTATGCTTCTTTTTTCCCGTGTGTGAAACCACATGTGGACTGGAAAAAAAAAAAAAATCAGATTTTATACATTCAAATCCAGAAATTCAAAGTCACTGCAACCACATCTGACAGTATTTTTGAGAACTAGAGCAAATTGAAGCTAGTTGCCTAAAAATAGCCCTTGAACTGAACTCTAAAAACTATTAGATTTGTCCATTCATAATAAATCCTGATCTACTGTCTATTAGATCATCTCTTCTGTAATCTTCTCCTATGGGCATACTTCATCTGCATTTCTAAAAGCATTACAGCATGATGTTGAAAGAAATGCTCAATTTTTTTTGTGCCTTGTGCACAATGGTCCAGTTAAATTTCTGCATTCTGCATTCAGAATCAGTTGCAAAGTCTGGAACAAGCAATAGCGCATTAATACCTTAAGTGGATGGTTGCCAGAGGGTACGAGAGGTTCACAAAGGTGGATTTGGCAGAGGTCCTGGTTAGGAAACCAGAGGATAAGACTTTAGGAACTGTATTCTGATAGAAGAGGACCGTGGTGAAGACAACAGGTGATGCTCCTGTGCTGTACCCATTCATCTCCTGGTGTTGCTAGATATGTGCTGTAAAAGAACAGTTAAAATTTTGTCTGATGTCTCTGAAGTTACATATTTTAAGCAGGATCCAGTAATTTCTTGGAGAAGAATGGGTCCAAGAGAAAAAAAAAAGAAAATAAAGAAGTATCTTCTTTTATTCAAATGACAGCTAAATTGGGGACCTGACATTAAGAGCTGTTTAGAGACAGAAAAAGTATTAAGTGCTGACACATGCACACCCCCACAAAAGTCCCACACAAGCATAAAAGTTGATATTTCATGAAAATGCAGTCAGGCTGCTGTTTGGGTTCTTATTTTTTCAGGCAAAACTTAGAAATTTGCAATAATAGCTAGAACGTTTTTGACAGAACGACCTTTCTGTAGGAATCCAGCACGTGTAATGAACTGTTGATCACTGTCAGAGATGCAGAGTTTTGAGTCAGAAGGGCTTTGGTAGGCATATTTTTTGCGTGTTGAAAATCGGTGCATTTGGTGGCTGCTTTGAATGTATTAACTGTCTTGCTGGGAGTGGTGGTGTGGTGAAAAAGGACGAGCCGGGGCAGTTTGAGTGAACTTGAGCCTGTTTTGATGATTTTGCCCACTTCAGCTCTCATTCTTTGTTGTTTAATGTTAAATGCTGAGACTGAGACTCAGAGGAAAGTCCCAGCATGTTAAATGATTCCAGCTTGAAATGCCTTGAAACAGCTGAGTCTGCACCATGTCTTGGACCACAGCTGTAGGTTTCCTCTTAGTACAGGAACTCAACATATGGCCCGTATCCATTGCAGCATCTGCCCAAGCCCAGCAGAGTAGTCACATGTGGGCAGAGTAGCCTTGGGCACAAAAACCGATCCCCTGCTAGAAGAGGCAGGAAAAAAAAAATCCAGAAAGTGTTTTTTTCCATTTGTCAGCTGTCCGCGAGAGAATGGATCTTTCTTCTCTCAGATGCATCCTCCTCCTCCTCTGCTTTTCCTCGTTACCTTGCGTTAGGGAAGGGGGAGGAAGAGGAAGAGGAAGAGCTGTGACTCATACTTCATGTAACTTTTTCAGAGCGCGGGGCTGTGTGCAGTTGTGTTCTTGAAGACAATGTGCCACGTTGAACACTGTGGGGCTGCTCCATATGTAATCTTTCCATCAGTGAGTTTTGCAAGCCTTTTGTCAGTGTCAATAAATAAAGCTCCACAATCCCAACCGCCCCAAAAGCAGCGTGTGAACTTATGTTCGCACACAGGATTCTGGCTCAGCTTCCCAAAATAATGGCATGTGTGAGCAGAGGGGAGAACTGTTCAGATGTTTGATGTGAGGCCGACTTGGCCTTCGCCTGCAGTAAAAATAAATCAAAGTTGCTCTCAAACACGTGGAAGGAGCTGTACATAATTTAGGGGCTAGTCTCACCTTGTCGATTCTCTGGCCCACAGCTCTTGAGTGGCACCAGTATGTGGCTTTTGGTCTTTCAGCATACATTTACCATGAGAAGGTTTTGCAGGGTGATGTCTTTTGTGGCATAGACTCAGTATAACTTTGCAATCCACCAGTGTGTTAATGAGTTGATGCTGGCTGTGTAGGTGCTTCTTTTCATCATCCTTTTCTGTCACCTCACGTGGAGTTCTTAGGAGAAAAAACACAAGAAAACAAGGAAAAAAGGCAAAATAAAATGGGAATATATTTACTTTCAAATATTACTGTTTTTCTAGGGAGTTTCAGAAGATGTTCTGAAATGCGTTTGAAAATGCCTGTAGAAAATTAATTCCTACGAGGTGCATTTATGTGACAGGGAAGAGAAAAACAGCTGTGATATAATCTTCCAATTGTATTAGGTTTGTGGGGTTTTGTGCTGCTTTTTTCAAGGCATGCCTAAACCTTCTTACTTGCTATGTAGATACAACTTGCACCATCTTTCAATAGAAGAAGAAATGATAAAAGGGATGCTGTAAGCAAAGGATGTGGTTGCCAAATACAAAAAGGGTAAAACTACAGGGAGGGAGGAAAGGGAGGGACCTCCAGGTTTTGTGCTTCCTGCAGCCTTCTCCTGCAGTGCTCCGTTTGCCTTTGTGCAGCAGCGACACGTGTAAATAATTGTGCGTGGAGTCTGGATGTGCTCAAGAGAACCCTGGGATTGCTGCTGTTGAGCTGCTGGATTAGTTGTACCTCACTTGGTCCAGCCCTGCATTAGGTGCAGCCCAGGAGCAGGCAGGGCCTCCTGGCTGCCGGCGCCCTGTCCCATCTCCTTGAGCGTCAGGCTCAGGAATGCAGAACTCGCCAGAGAGTGAAGTCATCATGGTTTGCTTGGACCTTGAGCGTGGAACTTGGAGTGCAGCCTCTCCTTCCAATTACGTGAGCAAGTGCTGGCTCTTAGCACAAAGCCAGCAGGCTGAACCTTTGGATTGTGACCCTGGAGGGAGAGCTTGATGGATGTCTCCTGTCATCCGTTACCTCGCCAAAGCCAGTGAGCCTCACCCAGGAAATCCTCTCTGCAATTTCTGCTCGAGGGGCACCCAGCTGTCTCCATCCATGGGACAGAAAGTGCATGACGTCTCTTAAAAAATATTATTGAGTACACCGGGTCATAGGCCAGAGACTTAGGTGCCAAAATTAAAAAAAAAAAAGGAGAGAAAAGGTAGCAAATAGCCTTTCTTGCAATCAAAGCTGCTTCTGCGATAGGAAAACACTAGTCAGAGTCATTTGGGAAAGCAGTCTCCCATGTCTGGGAGCACCAGGAAGAGGTGAGCAGAGCATCTAACCACATCATGGTTAGATGATATGTGGTGGACTTTTCTCATGGCAAGTACAAAGTGCTGGTCACTTGTCATGTCACTACTTCAGGAAAGGGGAACAGACAGAAATGGGGGAAGAGACAGTTCATTATTTATGTGAGATTTTTCCCTGTGAGCAAATCCCTACCATGATTTTTCTTCCACGAAGCAAAAATCTGACTCCACAAGCCTGAGGTCTATGTAAAGGTTGGAAAATAAAAGAGAGAAGGGAAAAGCCTAAAAATTTCTATTTTCTTGCTAGTTAAACATGCCCTGAGTAGAGAGAGGCTCCTCTGGGAGTTGCAATTGCTCCCTTGTGGATGCTGGAAATGTCTTGGGGTTTGTTTTTTTTATGACTGCAGCTCTAATCTGAATAATGGCAAAACTTAGTCTTCTGCTATTACTGCCAGCTCTCTAGATAGAGCAGGAAACAAAAAAGTGAAGTATCACTTTGGGGTGTTTCTGGGGAAGAAATGTTTCCACAGCCATAAATTGCTTTCTTGGGAGCACTGAAAATTCCTATCCCAGTGCTGTGCTTTGTGGAATCAAAGGCAGCAAAGTCTTGGATTCAAAAGGAGAAAAAACTGAGTCTTACCCAAAGACTTTAAGATCCTGATATAGCAATGCATGGTAAAAACAAACAGTAAAAATAACATAATTAAGTTTATACGTTTCTAGTTGTAGTAGTGTTGGTGATTTTTAAAGGTGCTTGTCTTGGAGCAAAGATTGTCTTGTGAAACATTATCTGAAGAATCCCTCTGTTGAAGCACTGCTGCAATGCTGCTTTCCCCCAAGTTAAAAATTCACAGTTTATTGGCAGCCTGAGTTAATCTGGAGGTTTGATCTTTGTTCTGTGCTGTAGGATTTAGGTGCTTTTGCACAGGTTGCAGTCTCTTCGTGGTTTTGCTTGGAATTGAGAATCATTTATATGTAAATGATCCTGATCCCTTGTTCTTTTCCTCCTTACCAATTAACTTGGTTTTTTAAACACACAGTTGTGTGAGCAAAATTGGCAAGCGATGCTTCCTGGTGAAAAACTGGGTGATGTTAGCATGGTGATCATGATTGCTGCAGCTCGTTACCAAATTGACTCTTTGAATAATCAAACCTTTGAACTCGGTTCAGAGGTATCCCATCCGTCTCACTCCGTTAAGCAACTTCGAGGCAGCTCTTTTATGTCTTCTTACAACTTGTCCTATGTAAATGGCGGATATGTTTATTTTCAAAAGCAGCAAGAAAGCCCAGTGGAACAAGAAAAAAGTTGGAAGAACAAGCCCTCAAAGAGATTTTGACACTGGTGCCAGGGGGTTTATGAAAGATAAAACAGCTCATTTTTTTATGGCTAAAGGAAAATGCCATTAAATCCCTTGTGCCTAACTGCTACAGTAAACTTGCCAAAGCTATTCCAACAACAGCATGCCGTGGGATATTCAATGATTTTCAATGAAAACTAGGCTTAAAAATGCAGCTCTCCTGCGTGTGGATCAAGGGGAGCTCCAGGGTGCTCAGTATATGTTTCTGTCTGCTCACACATGGCTGTAAGAATTATTTTAAACAGAGTTTGCTAGATTTGACTTTGAAACTGCATCCACTGTATCTACTCAGTTCCTCTGCTCGTGACATAGGTAATTTTGCAGAAGGAAAATAACTTGTTATTGCAAGAGTAAATGGGAAAAATTTTGCAAGTTGCTATCTACCAGGCTAATCTATGTTATGAAGAAATAAAGCATACTTGTGGCAAGTCCTGCTGTAGTAAAAATGTAATATTTGCTGAAGTTCTCTACAAATTTTAGTCCTCCCTGTAACATCAGGGGGAAATCATTGCTTGGTGATCTAGTGCAGCTTTGAGCAGAAACTGAAAGATACCTGTCAGGGTCTGGATGTTTTTGAATTGTATTTTTTGGATTTCATTTAAACTCAGGGTTCATAGTGAAAGGGAGGTGGCAGGAGAAGGCTGGAGAATCTGGTCACTGAGTGTGGGAGACCTGTTTTCAGGTTAGTGTCCTGGTGCTCAGGTGAGTTAGTGTAGAAACTTCAATTCCTGTTGCTGGACATGGAGCAACAGTGACTGAAGGCTTTTTGGATGCTGTAAGAGGTGGGATGGTAGTGAGGTGTTATGGCATAGAAATCAGAGTGTGAATGGATCAGACAAGCCTATTCATATGGATTCCTTACCTGCATTTCACAGTCAGCCCCAGTGTTTTCTCAGGCAGAGATTGAGGGGGCAGTTGTGAATATCTGGCATTTAACTGGGGTAAAAGTCTCCAGCTGAGAGAAACTGGAGGGTGCTTATCTTTGAGAGAGGTAAAGGAGATGGGAGAAGCAAGCTTTTCCACTAGCTGTGTGTGCCATGGCATGACAGGGGTGATGGGGGAGCAGCTGGGGGCAGCCTGCTTCAGTTTCCCCACCTGATATTTCAGGTCAAGCCACAGGCAAATCCATGTGAAGCTCCAGTCTGTGCAAGCACCTGGGTCTAAATAGGAAGCTAAATAAGGTAATTTTAGGGTAGGCATCCCTCAATATTCCCCTTACACTCAGTACTTGGTGCAGCTATTGCAGGATGTACAGTGGGTTAATGCACTTCTAAAGCAGGTTCCCTACCTCTTGCTGCTTGACTGCTCATTGCAGGTTTTCAATGAATTAGCCCACTGAGCATTAAAATCTCGAGGATTTGGCTGGGCTGATGTGCACCTTGGTGTCACACGGCCTGCAGATCGAGGGACCAGGCATTGTTCTTGGGATGGAGCAGCAAGGCATGAACCTCAGAGAAAACTGATGGCTTGCTCCAGAGTACAGCCTTGTGTTTATCCCTCTGTGCACTTCTGATTTTGGGAATAGATTTGTAGTTTGTTTTTGGGTTTTGTTAGGGTTTTTCTGTCACACCACAGAAAATGTTTTTCTGTCCAAACCATCTGGGTCTTCAGCAACACTTAACAATTAAAAGCATTTCTATGCTAGGTGTTCCCTAAAAGATGGAAAATAAGATTTTTACATGAAAATGCCAGGAAGAAAAATGGTGAGGGCATAAAGCGCTGCTTTATTTTCATCAGATGCTAGTGCTTTTGCAAAATCAGTCATGCTCCAGTGGTCGTTGCTCCCCTGTGTGCTTCTTTCACTGTTTGCTCCAGCTTCTCTCTGAAAGGCGGCTGTGCAGAAAGCCTTGCCTTAGTTGTAGCTCCTCTTACACCCTTCAGGCCACCGGAGTCATCAGAGGGGACATCCTCAGGACCTAGGCTTGAGTCCTTTTCCCTTCCTCCCTCTAACCAGCTCTGCCTTTGTTTCAGGAGTATCCACATCGGGGGCTCTGGGCCCGGGGAGCACCACTGCCAGCACCACGCCGAGGGTGGCCACCAGCACCACCGGCCGCACCACCACCACGTCAGCCTCGGGCAGGAGGAACAGGAGCACCAGCACCCCGTCTCCCATGGCCGATGTCCCCGACGAAATGACCACGCACCTGCCGCCCGCCTCCTCCCAGCTGCCGGCGGCCGGAGCGGAGAGCTGCGACCCCATGGAAGCCCGCGACATTATGTGGTCCCGGACTCGGCAGGGCCAGGTGGCGAAGCAGCCGTGTCCCTTGGGCTCCATAGGTGAGTCAAGGGCAGAGAGGACACGGCAGGCTGTCTCCACTTCCTATGGCACCTTGTCAGTGTGCAACCAGTACTAAAAACCTTGTGGGGTTGCACTTGATGTGCTGGAAGAGCCTCTGCCTCCAGAACTTGAGTATGATGCACCTTACCTGGTTTTGCCTGTATTTGTAGCCCCTGGGCTCACTGACTGATGTGTTGGTGGCTAACGCTTTGTTTGTTTTGCTAAGAGAGGGGACAGGGGAGGAAATCAACAAAACTTGTACTTTGAAGCTCCTGAACCAGTGTGAGTGATTTTTCAAACTGCAGCCAGCATCCAGTGTGATCAGCTGGGAAAGTGGGAGGGGAAACAAAGCCAAATATTTCAAAATGGTTTATTGCCTATTGGATTTTGCTCCTTTTCTTCTATTCTTCCTGCAATTGTTTTCTTGAAAAATGTTGCTTTTGGAAATTTTCTGTTCAATTTGGAACACAATCGAGTTAAGAATGGGTTTTGGCATATGGTTCAGTTTGCTGTGTTTTAGCAAATGCAGTTTTCTAAAAATAGTTATTTTTCACACTAGTCTTGGTGTCCAGCCCCAAAATCTCACTTCCAAAGAAGAAATCTTAAAAGTGGAGGAAATTGCCTGAAAATGAGGGCTGAAGGGGTCTGACTTGCAGAGGAGAGACTCTGTTAATTCTCCACTCCTGGAGAGCCATTCACACCTGTGTATATGAATACTGACTCACTCTGGAATTTGGTGAGGACAGACTGATAAATTATATGTTAAAGTATGAGGAGCATGGAAAGGCATCAGTGGTGAGAATAGGTAAAGAACATTTTTGCTGTCTTTCCCAGCCCTACTTGGTAAAATTAATGCAAAAAGTATGATGTGATTCCCAGAGAGGGGAAGGGATATTCTGAACCAAAGCTGTGAAAAGGAAAAGAAGATGAAAAAGGAAAATGAAGGCTGGATGCAGGGAGTCCTTTCCTAAGCACAAGAGCTAAGGACTGGATGAAAATAACTAAGAAAAAATAATAGCCCAACTTATGGACAGGGGATGGCCATAAGCCTTTCCCATCTCTAATTTCAGTGACTCATGCAACTTGTTAAAAGCTGTAATATATTAGCAGTGATGCATTTCTCTTTGTCTGAACGGGTCTGAGGCATTTTGCTGTCTTTTCTGGCAGTGATTGGGCAGCTCTTCCCAAACAAAACTCTCCTCTGAAGTCCCTCTTGACAGCTGGGTGCTGACAGTAAACCCCAGCATTATATCTTGGCATTTGTAGCATTCAAACTTTTACGTGTTTCCACCTAAATGTTGTAATGATGATTCAGAGCCATGAAATCTTCATAAAGCAGCAAGGAAGATGAGGCACAGGGTGTGATCCCAAATCACCAGTGGTGGGGCAGAGCACTCAAGGTGCTGGCTCAGTGTTTTGAGATCTACTTCTGATTTCTTAGTACCTGGCGGCTTTCCTGCAAGTCCTCTGTCTTGTTTGCCAAACTGGAAATAATATTCCTGCACAACATCATGGGTCTTTTATGTCTTAGGGCCCTTAAAGGACCAAGATGATAGGAGACTAGGACACTGAGATGACTCAGAAGTGTCCTACTCAAGATCTGAGCACTAATAAGCTCCCAGAAGCCTTTGACATGGGGTGCTGGGGACAAAATTCAACCGGTAACACTGAACACAGCGACTTTCCTATTACAGGTGTTGCAACTTTCCGGTGTCTTGCGCCTGACGGTATCTGGGAACCCCAAGGACCTGATCTTAGCAACTGCTCTTCACCCTGGATCAACCACATCACTCAAAAGGTGAAACCCTTCCCATGTGTTGACCACTCTGAGTCTGCACAGTGACCTTGCTCAGCTCCCTGGTTTTCTCACACGAGGAACCCAAAAGGATCGACAGTCACACAATAAAGCATGAGCCATGCATAGTAGCCAGGAACTGCAAGGAGAAAGCAAGTGTCTTATGAAAATTAAGGCAAAGAGGGTAAGGGAAGGCAAAGGAGAGGTACTGGAGAGTGGAATTAAATAGAGTGAATGGCATTTCTTGTTCGTGGCAAGAAAAGGAAGAAGAGGGAGGAGGAGGTGGGTGGACATATGGAAAGTACTGAGTTGTTGAAAAAGGAAACACCCTTTCATGCATCCTCAAGGATTTCTTCATGTCATGCAAGCACAGGATAAATACCATAGTTAAGAAATCTTTACCAAAGAAAGGCAGGCTCAATGTGAAATGTTTGATTTGTGCCTCTGACTTTCTGTTTTTAACTTCTGCCCAAATTATAAAAGAACTGGTGGAATAGAAAACAATGCTGCAGTAATGCTTATCTTTTGACTCTTAAGTCCCTTGATGAATGTTTTCTAGCACTTCATCATTTATCAGTGTTAAAAGTGCATTAACATGTGACAATAGAAGTTCAAGACAAGCAGAGCTTATTTGGTAGCAATATGTTGAGCATTTTTGTTATTAATGCACAATGGTGCTTTCAGCTGATTTCATTACAAACAGAGACCAGATGTGTGTTTACGCCACGGAGTCTGTGGGCTGAATCTTTATTATAGCAATTTGAGGGGATTTATTCACTCCTTTAGCCAGCGTGAGCGAGTCCCGGCGTTGCAAGTGAGCTGTGCTGCTGCACAATAGTGGCACGGCACTCCCAAAGAGCCACTGCTCACTGGTCAGTGGGATGGGGTCACCCCACAGACAAGCCTCTTGGACATTCTCCTCTCTGCCCTCCATCTTAACTGAGGCCTAATAACCTGTGAATTACTAGCACTGACCATCCCTATCTTGCTTCATCTGTGCTTATACCCATCCCTCCACAAAGGAAAATGTCAGTTAATGTGGGGCTGCTGTGATATGGCACAGCCACTACAGAGCCCGTGGTCCTTCTCTCCCTCTCCTGCCGTACACCCAACGAGCTGATGAATACAGACTGCCTTTGCTGGCATTAGCAGCTGTGTGCAGCTCTTGTTTTATGACCTACGTACTTACCCTGGAGGGGTTAATATTACTTACTCCAGCCATAATTCACCCAGGCAGCTGGGAGACCTCTAGCTGCTCGGTGAAGATGACTAGGCTGTTAGCCATTAGCAGAGGGAAATAATAGCCTGCACTGATGAAATCTCCATAAAGGTTAGGCTTATTTTATTTGAAACCCCAGCTATCATTTGCGTAACAAATGAGCCCCATTTAATTTGTTACGCGCTTTCAAAGCAGGCAAAAATTGAACAGGCAGGTTTTCAGAAATGCCCAGCAGGTTACAATTGGGCCTAGATTTATTTTTTTTTTTTTCTGAAGGAATTTAGTTATGTTCAGCTTTGAATACCTTCTTCCAGTCAGTAGAAAGACTTGGGGAATCTGTCAGATGACCCTGGATCTAAGCTTTTTTGCCTGAGTGGGAATTCATTGGGATCTTGGGATATGTGACCTAACCTCAATGAGAGCTGTTACAAAACATCAAGACTTTTCAGGAGTGACTTTAGAGAGGAAAGCCTTGCACAGCTTGTCTAAGGGTTTGTGTTGGGGGTTGCGTTTATTGAAACATTTATATTGGAAAAGACCTCTAAGATCATTGGGTCCAACCATTCACTCAGCACTTCCATGTCCATTACTAATCCATTTCCCTAAATGCCATATCTACATGTCTTTTAAATCCCTCTAGGAATGGTGACTGAACCACTTCCTGGGGCAGTGTGTTCCAATGCTTGACCACTCTTTCTGTGATGAAATTTTTCCTAATATCCAATAGAAATCCTCTCTGGTCCAACCTCAGGTGGTTTCCTCTTGTCCTATCATTTATTACCAAGAGAAGAGACTGACACCTACCTTGCTACAACCTGCTTTCAAGTAGTTGTAAAGAGGGATAAGGTCCCCCCGAGCCTCCTTTTCTCCAGGCTAGACACCCTCAGCTCCCTGAGCAGCTCCTCATAAGCCTTGTGCTCCAGACCTTTCCCCAGTTCCATTGCTCTTCTCTGGACTTGCTCCAGCCCCTCAGTGTCCTTCTTGTAACGAGGGGCCCGGAATTGGACACAGGACTCAGGGTGTGGCCTCACTAGTGCTGAGTACAGCGGCCCTGGTCCTGATGGCAACACTACTGCTGATCCAGGCCAGGATGCCATTGGCCTTCTTGGCCACCTGGTCACAGCTGGCTCATGTTTTATGCTGGCCAGCTTTCCAGTTACCCTTCCCCAGCCTGTAGTGCTTCATGGGGTTATTGTGACCCAAGGACAGGACCTCCACTTGACCTTATTGAACCTCATACCATTGGCCTTGGCCCATCGATGCAGCCTGTCCAGATCCTGCACGTGCCACGTGAGGGCACTCAACATGATCTGCTCCATGATGTTGCATCGCATTTTCAACATCCAGTCCGCTAGGACACCCGCAGTTAGCCAGGACTGCTGATAAACGGTGGACAGTAGCTCAGTAAGCTCTTCTGCCGGCTCCCTCAGTACCCTTGGGTGGATCTCATCCAGCCCCATAGACCTGTGCACATGTAAATGATGTATCAGGTCACTGACCATTTTTTTCTGGATTGTGGGGTTTTTCTTCTGCTCCCCACCCCTGTCTTCCAGCTCAGGGTGCTTGGGTACCCTGGGGACAACTGGTCTTGGTATTAAAGACTGAGGCAAAGAAGGCATTAACTACCACCTCAGCTGTTTCCTCGTTCTTTGTCACTATATTTCCTCCCTTGTACAATAAAGGATGGAGATTCTCCTTAGCCCTCCTTTTGTTGTAAGCGTATTTAGAGAAACATATTTTATTGTCTTTTATGTAAACAGATAAAATAGACAGATAAAGTTCTAGCTGAGCTTTAGCCCTGCTGATTTTCTCCCTGTATAACCTCACAACATGCTTGTAGACCTCCTTAGTTGCCTGCCCCTTTTCCAGAGGCTATAAGCTCCCTTTTTTTTTTTTTTTTAATTCCAGCCAAAGCTGTCTGTTCAGCCCCACCAGCTCATCTTTTGGCACATGGGTATGTTCTGCCTTTAAGATTTAGTAGGATCTTCACTGTAAATACAGTTTTAAATTACTTATGAAAGAACTAATAGCCATTTGGTTTCTCTCCCCAAGCAAGAGGCTTGAAAATGATCACTTCACTTAAAGATGGAGATTGATTCATCCGTAAGTCAAGCACTGGTTTCTAACATCCCTGCTGTGGATGGGATGCTTCCCAAAGCTCGCAGGTTTCCTCCAGCACTTCTCTGAAGATGAAAAAGGAGCCTTCTTTCTCTCAGTCAAGCCAGCTTCTCTTCTTGCTGCTGTGGGGGCAGCTAGAGGGAGCAGTAAGCCGGCTGTGCTGTGAGGACAGGGCTGGTTACACCCTGCAGCTCAGCTCTCCTGCATCCCTAGCTCTCCTGGTCACCCAGTCCCCTGCAGCTGCAGCACAGCTGGCAAAATGGGTAGAAACACTTTTTTGTCAGCCAGGGTTCATACCTGCTCAGCGTGTCTTCATTCCTAATCTGCTTTGTCTCCCAAAAATCTCCTGTCATCTGCTGGATCCAAACTGCTTAGGAAGAACGGTGATGGGTCCCCGGAGGGATTTCAGCCAAGCCAGAAAGGATGGTAGGGAAATGCTGTGCTTGCTTTCATATCTGTGTAGTGAAGTAAGAATGATTACTTACCTCTTCTCTTTCTCCTGCTGTGCTCAGACTGTAGATTGGTTGTTTGCCTGCTTGCATCATGGTATTAGGTTTTACAGCCGTTTCCTAGCTTCCATTAGAGTTATTGTGCTTGATGGAAGATCAGAACAAATGTTCTCCTCAGCAATTCATTGGCCTCTTGACATTTACTTTAACTTTATTGTTGGTGCATACCATGCCCTCCTAACAGAGCGGGAAAATCAACTTGCCAGTGCGATTGAATTATGCACTGCTACCTGGGTTATTTCTAGAGTCACGCAGTAGCAGGAAGCAAAAAGGTCAGCTTTGGATACATTGCAACATCCTGATCATGAGGTCACACGTTCAGTCTCAGCCTGTTTGTTTTGCCTCTTGCTTTCATCACTGCCATCCTTAGCGCAGGCGTGGGACTTGCCTGAAGACATCTCTTCCTTGCTGCAGCTTTCAGTTGTGGGTGCTGCCTGGGAGGACAGGCACTGCTATGCTCAGCTTCAAGCCTCTGGAAGAGAGGAGGCCTCTTTCGCAGCAGAGCAGAAAAATTTGTGTCCTTCACGAATGCACAAAAAGCCTCGATCTGTAAATCTAAAGCACGCGTCACCCATGCCCTCCTGAGTGGCCTGGATCATGTACTCTCAAAGAGCAGGTGAACCTTGGGGTTCGTAGCACCTTCCTGAGGTCTCGCAGATCTGCTTGGGTGTGTGTTACAGGGCGAGTGAGGTTTTGTGGAGGACATCCCCACACTGTCGTGTCCAGGTCTGAGGGTGCAGTTACAGTCCTCATGGCAGCACGATGAAATCCTCCATGCAAGCTGCTTTTGGCAGTCTGTTTTCAGAGCACCATCATGTGTTGGATGGAGCAGATGCCACAGAGCGTGGCTTATTAAAGGGTCCTTAAATGCAGTTTGAGTTGTTTGAATGCCATGGTTTCAAAGCCACTTTTTCAGTGTTCTCTAGACGTGCTGTACTGTATGGAGAGCATTGTCTCTTCTCCGAGGCAGCTGGCAAAAGGACAAGAGGACACAAGCTGTGCCAGGGGAGGTTTAGGTTTTTATATTAGGTGGCTTTTCTTCATAGAAGGGGTGATTGGACACTGGAATGGGCTGCTCAGGGAGATGGTGGAGTCACCGTTTCTGTTTCTGGTGGTGTTTAAGGAAAGGCTGGATGTGGCACTCAATGCCATGGTCTAGCTGACATTTTGGTGTTTGGTCACAGATTGGGCTTGGTAATCTTAGAGGTCTTTTCCAAACTAAATGATTCTGTGATTCAAAAAAACAAAAAAAACAAAAAAAAAAGGAAGGAAAGGATGGTAGATATGCTCTGACTCTTCTGTGAACACACACATGTATATTGAAATTTCTGCCAGGGAAAGAAAAATGCCATGAACGCTTTGCGGTGTCAGAACTTTTAGCCCACAGCCCCTCTTACAGGCTTGCTACCTGACTGCTGGCAGCTAATGGTGCTTGGTGAAACCTGTCAGGTGTTTGTTCCTCCAGAAAACAGCATCAACTCCATGGTCTTTCCAGCTGACCAGTCCATCTGTACGTTACTGTTTTTAAAAATCCTAGTTCAGTGTTGCATGCCATCTTTTTTTTTTTTTTGTATCGGTTAGCCTCTTCAGGACACTGCAGGAAAATATTTTTGCCTTTATGACTACTGGTGTTTTAGCTCATTTGCTCCCTTTTCAGCATATTTCTTATTTCTTCTGAATTTTTCTCCCTAAATACTTATTTTTTTGCAATTTCTCTCATTTTTATTCTACTGTCCTCTTCTGCAGGTTTCCTCTGAGAAAGGTAGGGCTGAAACAGCCAGCGCTGCTGCAGGAGTGTCTTTTCTTCGTCTTTCCAGACAAAACTCCCTGCTTCTGTTTGTTGGCATATATGAAACAGGCAGGAGTATATGTCTTCACAGTCTTTTCACTCATAAGAAGGTGCAAGATAGTGGCACAAAGTTGGAAAATGTTAGCAGGGTGTTACACAAAGGGATTTCAGGTGTACCAATGATGGCTTGTAAATCTGGCCTGAATCCTGCCTCCCCAAATGGAAGAGGAGAGCAATTTTTTTGGCAGACCTATAAAACTATGTTTAGTGTGTTGGCATTGTTGGCACAAAACATGTTTTCACTCCTTCAAATTAACATTCCAAGACTGGTTTTAATCAGTTTGTAAAAGGTAAAAAAAATAGGTCAAAAAACCCCAGAAACAAAAAATTTGGTTTCAGATTTGGTGTGAACAGAATGTTTTCTTTTATCCCAGAATCCTATTTAGTTTTTAAATTTAATTTTTTCATAATCAAGGAAATGTTAGAAAGCAGTCTCATGTCAGGGAGACATACATTATTTTTTAATTCCCTTTATTGTCCTTGAGCATCCCAGTAGAAAGGTCAGTTGCTTACACGTTTCTTCCCTACTTCTTACTACCTCAACATCAGCTTGATCCATGGAGAACCTCCAGGGGTTGTTCCTGTATTCCTATGTAATTATGTCAGTGTTTGGGTTAAAGAGTATTACATGTTTTGGAAGAAATAATACAAAGAGCTCATCTTCCATGCAGCAGTAATCAAGAGAAAGATGTGCACAAGTGCTTTATAGTAAGGAAGTAAGTTAGTAATGCATCCTCTTGGGTAGCAGTAAGCTTTGCTGGGCATTATGTAGAATTATCCTAAAAAAAAAGGGTTCAATCCTGTTGTTATAAGAGACCAGGTACATATCTTACCCCTGGAATATTCAGCCAGCATTTGGGACTCATAACAGAAGCTGGGTTTGACAGCGCTGCATAGCAGACACTTCAATTTCAGTGGAAAAAGCTCAAAAGAATCGGGGAAATTAGCATTAACGTGTCGCACAGCCATCATTTTGGACAACCCTCTCATGCATACAGCCAGAGTGGAAAGAGTGTCTCAGCACTGCTGTAGTGACTTGTAGCTGCACATTCTGTGTGACCGTGTATAGGTGTGGAATTGTCAGTGCTAGGATGTAGCTCCATTACCTGTCAGCCAAAAACATTTTCCCAGAGGAATGGCATTTCTGTGTTTACAGGAAACCTGGGTGTGTGAGATAAGTTTGGGTAAATACTTCTATGTCTCTGGAGTTCACAGACTTTCAGCTTTAGTCTGCCTTTTTCTCGGGCATTTCTTCCATTGCTGCCTATTTTTTGTGTTGTTTATTTGGTCACACTGTAATTCCTCAGATTTGCAGTTTTTAGGGTCAGTCCAAGAGAAAAGGAAAAGGGTTAATTAGTGACTAGCCTGCATCACTTTTGCAGACAGATGGGAACAACAGCAGCCTGCAGGGAAAGAAAACTCTTGTGTTTGCCTTTGTAGCAGCTGAGCAATTTTCTCTGAGTGTGCCAGTTTGCATAGGTGTGTGGTCCAAGGGAAAATGTGAGCATCAAATATTGGGTAGCGGGGTTTTTGGTTTTTTTCTGATGTATCTGTAAAAAATATCTTGAATTTCTGCAGTTTTCTGCAGAGCTTACACGAACACAGTGTGTCATGATACATGCTAAGCTCCAGCGATGAACTGCAGGAAAATGTTGAAATTGGTTTCTTTATGTAAAGGGATTTGATGCAGTCATTCTTTCAAGTTCTGAGAGCCAACAGCAGAGGTCAAAATTCAGCCTCTGTGCTGATGTGTGGCTTACTTCAGCTGCTTAGGAGAGCAGGCAGCTGTAAGAATAGGATCTGGTTTCTATGGCATTAGTCTTCTGTGTAACAAGTAATAATTCAGTTTTTGAATATATCTTATCATTGCTCTAATGGGAAGAACAACACATTATCTCCTTTATTTATCTTCTCTGTATCATCATATGCGTTAATTCTCTGAAGACGAGCATATGAACATCTTAAGTTAGATTTCATTAAATCAGATCAGCTTTTGCTGTCAAATTGATGGAAGTAAGTTATTCATTTATAACTCGGCTAATTGATTTACAGAGAGGTAGAAGCTCAGCCTATAATCTTTCCCTAGAATCTCGCTTTTATAATAAGCAGAAAGTGAGGGAACAAGAGAAATATCTGATTTCTAGCTGTTGGTAGATAAAACAATTGAAAATTCATATGAGGAACCCAGCAGAGTTTGCCATTGAGCCTGACGGAGAAGTGGGAGCTTAATTTATGTGTCATCCTGTATAATTTCTCCTTGTCGTAGGCCTATTCCACATGGATATGCATTCCAGATCACAGACTGATAGATAATGAATAAAAGACCAGCAACCTGCAGTGGTATTTTTGTAGTGGGCTGCTCATGAAAAGGAGATGAGGCCAGCTGCCCTGTCCCAAATCCGCATGGCACAGAAGAGGAAAGGAGTACCAGATAAGGAGAGCAAAACAGAGCAAGAAAGAGGGAAAAGCCACAGGGGAAAAAGTGAGAGTTTCCCAAATAATTACACAGTGAATTTCTCTGCAGGGGATTTGTGAGTTTTGTGACTCAACTAGATGATACAAGTCTTTTGGTAGAAGATTCAGCCAAGCAACCTGCTGACTGTTCCCTTCCAGTGGGCCTCTGCTTGAAGCCTTAAGCCTTTTGCTCCAGAGTTAGGATGCTTTTACATGTCCTGAGAGTCACTCGCCCCATTATTGGTGGCTAGTGTGGCAAGTGATGCTAAGTGATAAATTAGCACCTGATTATTAAATCAGTAAGATGGAAATTGTGAACTTTTTGCTCTGTTTTTTCTGGATTATGTCATCTATTTTTGTTTCTTTTACAAGGAACTCTTTTGTGCAGGAGTTGTAACAAAAATCATCTCTTCACTATCACATAAACTTCTGGAATCAGAAACTGCTTTTTCTTGACAGGAGAGGCTACTTACATGGTTTGTTTTTTTTCAAGTGGCATGGTAAGCCAATGGGACAAGCTAATTAAAGCCCTCCTAAGCATGGAAATCCCATGGAAAACAGTGCCCAGTGAGAAGAAATTGTTGAAGCCATCATGGTTGACTGGAAAAAACATAGTCAAAAAAAACTGTTCGTGAACAAACCACGAAGACTCTTGTTGCAGATGACTTCTTGGGAAATGCTTCTAGTCCTCCTTCCTTCTTCTTCATCTCTTTTCTTCTTCTTCTTCTTCTTGAGGGGAGTTGACTCTGTGGGGTTGGAAGGCACTGGAGTGACATCTCACTGGCAGCCGGGGACAACCTTTCCCTCTGCTTTCTCACCCGCAGATGAAGTCGGGGGAGATGGCTGCCAACATCGCGCGGGAGCTGGCGGAGCACACCAGGAACCACCTGTACGCCGGCGACATCACGTACTCGGTGTCCGCCATGGTCCAGCTCGTCAACCTGCTGGACGTGCAGCTCCGGAACCTGACTCCCGGCGGGAAGGACAGCGCTGCGCGCAGCTTAAATAAGGTAAGAGCAACGGGGCCTTCTTAGCGCTAGCCCGTCACTTAGCCCAGGAGCACCTTAACTGCATTACAACAGTGTGGTTTCTGTGCCCACGGCTTAAGGAGAATTATTAGTCCTTTTGTCATTTCCAGAAGTAAGTGGAATTGCTGCATAGCACTAAAGGTGTTAGGAGTTGCCAGCTGTGGGAGAAAATATGAGCTGTGGACTCTGTAAGAATACATTTAAAGCTGAGGGTTTCGTTAGTGAAAGGCCCTCTTCATCATTGCATCTCATGTAAACACATGGGATAGGACTTATCTAGGATTCTGATGGTGAATTGTGTGGGCCTGGTTGTCAGGACAAAGAGCAGCTGGACCCTGGTGACTACAAGCACATGGTTATACTGGCCACCCAGTTAAAATAAGACACAGAATTTTGTTCTCAGCTGCATATCAGGCTCTGACAGTTCTGGCACTCATGAAAGCATCAACAGAACTTGGTCCCAAGATTATATGAGGAATAAATGATCCCAGCTAAACCTGAAATTTCTTTGGTGTTTTATGAAGATAAATGCTTTTCAGAGAAGTAACATGGTCTTTTTTCTTGTAAGTTATTATTGTAGACTGATGCTGTTTTAAATGCAAAGGGCTTCAGGATTGTTTGAGATTTCAGTCGCATGGGAGCTGAACTCCTGCATCTCATGTGCTTTGCATGTGCTGTGAATTGGGTTATCCTGATGCTTTTAATTAGTGCTGCTTCTAGCCATTTTATAACAATGTAGGTAATAATTGTATTAACTGTTACATCAGCATAACATTATTTGTTATAATCATACCATGGTTCTTCGTTGAAATGATGGCAATGTCTGACAATATCAGGTAAAACCAGCAATTAATGTCACCTACTAACAGGTTTCATGGTTGTAGTCTGCTTGCTCTCTTGAATGTGTCCCAGCCACACCCAACATTTTATCAATTCAGCTTTGCAAGCACATATTTTTCATCTTTTTTTTTAATCTCACCTTATGATATTTGTTTCAATTACATTAAATGGGGTTGTATCATGGGGGCAGATATGAGTTACTTAGGGGAGGGGAAGACTGGACAAGGCAAAGCTTCTCAGCTCAGCTGTCACTCCTGGGGTCCCCACAGCAGGTTTCTTTCCCCTGCCATCAGCTTTGCACAAGCAACTCATACAAATCAATTGCATTCCACATTAAAATTCTGGACCACGTGAAGTCCTGCAAAACAGCGATGCGAGTCAGTGATCCAAATGACAGGCTCAGTAATTTACTTGCTCTCGTTCCCCACTTAATTCTTTAGAAGAGCAACTGCTCTGTGTTCATTTAAGAATGCATGAATTCAACTTGGAAGTAGTATTGGGCAAACAAAAGGCAGCAGAGTTACTGCTCCATTTTCCCCTTCACTGATCAAGAGTATTTAAAAAAAAAATGAAAAAGGAAAAAAGTAATTTGCAAAGAGTTTTGTTTAGTGCTGTTTAGTCAGAAGGAAGAAATAAAGTAAGCACTAGCCATTAAATATTCTTTTAATCATTAAAGGAAATGTGCTGGGGATCCGAAAGTAATCACCTGTGCTGTTTCGTACTGGTGAGGTTTTTTTACAAGCTGAAGTACAATGAATTGAAATAAACTGGCATAATCAGAATTTTTAAAAGCCATCATCTTTCAGGAACCACTTTTCTGTCACTAAAAGCTTTATGCTGTCCACTGGATCAGGCTTAATTAAGGTAATAATTGTTCCATTTCAGACTGGGAAGACCCCCGAGTGGATAGCTCTGTAATTTTCAGCAAGGCTTTCTTTGATCTCCATTTGTTTCTGTAAAGTCTTCGTACTGGCCAGATTTACCCAGAGGAAGATTTCTACTATTACAAATTGATGAATTAGAAATTGAAATTAGGCATTGCATGATACCTGGGTGTATTTTGTTTATTTCAGAGCCTCAAAACTCTTGAGGACAAATTTGGCTCTCAGCTGTACTAATGGGATTGCACTGCTGTGTGTTGAGAGCACAAGTTGCACTGAATCTCTGTTGATGTGCAGTTTCCAACCAGGCACATCAGCAGAAACAAACCCAGCCAAGCCAGTGGCTCTGAGCAGCCTGGTTTTGCCAGCTCTCGTTGCAGTGATGCAAAGCTCGCCAATTCCAGCTCACTGCTGCAGACTGCCTGCCAAGCCCCAGCTCTGTCAGGACGGGTCCATACAGGCCCAGGCTGTATCAGGATGCAGTCCTGCACACTTCTTGCTCCCTGGGTTTGGCCCTGCTCATCTGAGACTTGGTTATATTTCACTGTGGCATCAGCACTGTCTGACTGCAGAGCCCACGCTCCTCTTATGCAAATAACCATCAGCCTCATCCTTTTCAGCCTTGTTTGACGTGGAAATGTCATGTGTGATCTCCAAGCTGTAAGGAAAACATCATCTCTTGAGTATCTCTACTAGACTTCAGTGTCTTCTACCATCTAACAGCTGCTCTTGCAAAGTTGCCAGTCTGTGCTTCACTTCACTGAAAAAGGACTAACCCACATTTCTGGAGCCAGTCCTTCCAGTTTTCCACTGCTGCCTAACTCATACTCACTCCTTTAGTTTGGTTGGTGTTTCAGGAGCTGTGTAAGAGAGAAATGAGGGTTTTTTTCATAGGCATTTTCTTCATTTTTTTCCCTTGTTCTGTCACTAACTTGTTTTTTCTATTCCGTCTTTAATCTGCTTTCTTTATGGACTCAGCTTCAGAAAAGGGAGCGCTCTTGCAGGGCCTATGTCCAGGTATTTCTTGTGTTTTTAATACACGTGTCCAGTTGTTTGACTGAATGACTGTGAAGTGGGTCTTGTCTCCGTGAATAATCTTATTATTACCACCTTTGTGGCAGCAAGTTCTAAGGTTAAGGTTACAGGATAATAATGTCATTTTTTTACCTCATCCCACTTAGCCCATTTGTCTCAGACTTGACAAAAATTTGGGACAAAATCTCTGAACCAGAAAGTGGAAAAAAACCATGAGAGATCTGACAAGATTCATCCGGCCATCTGAATGAGCAGGGCAGTATAGAGATGTGCAAATGAAGAATGCAAAACTGCTGCTCACAGAGGTGTCTCCAGACCAGCTGGATTTTGCTTTTGCTTACAACATGTCATACATGTTACTGCCACCTGCATTTCCTTAGTTTTCCTTCTTCCCTTTTTACACTTTGAAATTCAGAAACAATTCAAGATGGCAAGATTCGGCATGAGGGAGGAGGTAGGATCGTAATGAAATGCAGAGTGTCTCACAGAGGGATGTAGGAAGGAGGAGAGTGCTGCAAACAATGCGTAGGGTAATGAACATAACACCCCGTGAAGTTCACCCGGGTCTGGCCTGACTTTCATAGGCTTACGTTGTGTTTGATGGGAACAAAGTCAAGCCCCAGCATTCTGGAATGACCTGCTTGTGGGCTTTTCAAGAGTGGGACCTCAGGTTATGTTATTAATCCTGTCACCTTGCCTTATAGCATTTGCTCCAGTGTTTTTTATATAGACCTGTTTGTATACTATGGGTGAGTTAGTGCTGCTTAAAGAAATGTGTATGTTTTACCTCCTAATCTCTGTCTTGTGCTTGTGGATGTTGATATTGTTCTTATGGGTGGTTGATCATTATTTATATGTGTATGTGTAACACACATAAATGAACTCTGTGTTTCTGGAGGGGGCCGTCTATACCTTCATTTCCTGCAAAATTCAACTTCCTACAGTCGGTACTGACTTTATTTTGTGAGCACATATTTCATTTAGCAAATGGGATTAGATGGCCTGGATTTCTAGGGCGTTAGAAATGAAACAGTACCCCTCTGTGCTGATAGGCTGTTTGTCTTCCCTTTGGAAAATGTCACGAGAGAAAGTCACCTTTTCCCTTCCATATACATTAATGGATAAAGATGCATTACGGAGTTGCACATCCCTTGTCTGGGATCCCAGAGAAAGCAACTAGCAGGCATTTGAAGGAATTTAGGAAAGTTTGCAGTGCAGTGCTCACTCCCAAGCTAGCTACCTTGTGTACTGCTACCACTGGAAACGTGGTGAGACTGCTTTGACTCTGGGCTGCACCATCGTGCTGGGGACATTGGGTGCTGCCTGAGCCACAGTTGTCCTTTCCCCTGGCTGCACAGGCATTCTCCACAGAGTCGGTGCACGCTCCTGCTCTTCTGTCTTTTCTTAAACAGTAGTGATTGGTGAGTTTAATGTACCCTACAGAGAGCTTAGCCTTGATAGAATAAAGCCTGAATACTCTGCAAAACCTTCAGCTTACCCTTAATTTCAAGGACTCCTTTCCTTTCACTTGGGAAGGCTGCTTGCGTATTTAAACATTAATCATGCACCTACTTCTTTAGTAGATGAAAACTGATGAAAGCTCATTGCTTGAGCTGTTAAGTATGGATATGGACAAATCTGGTACATATATTGAAGAGGACAGTCCTGTAAAAGAGGGCTTGAAGAATTAATTAGATGACCTAATTGAACCTTTCCAGCTCTGCTTTGTACTATATGGAGGTAAAGTAATGTATCTCGACATATTTTCATACCGTATGCTTCCATTTAGAAAATTGTGTGGCTGAAGTCATCAAAAAATCTAGTGAGGGAGAGGTTGTCTGTAACAGCAATTAGATGTGACTGCAGATAGTCCTGTTACAGGCTACTCGTCCTTTACCAGGCAGTGAAATGTGTGGGCTTTCTGAGGGAATTCAGCAGAGATTTTTCAAGAAATCTTGAGTGGTGACACCCTGGGCTTTGTAAAGTCAGTGGAACATCGGAGGTCGTTGGGAGATATGGCATTGATAGCAGAGAAATAGAGTATTCAGCTCCGCTGGCATGATCTCCTCGTGCTGATCCCATTATTGTGAAGAGCATCTCTGGCTGGATTTGGCTCACAGGGCTGGAAGTGTACCTTCAATTCTGTGCTCCCTAGACAAAGGAAAGTACGGCACGAAGTTTATCCGAGAGATGTCCAGGAACTGTGAATATCAAGAGTGCTATTGAGAAAAGGTGGTTTTTTGGAAGGAGGAGGGTGACCTGAGAAGATAATAATTGCTAAAATCATTCTTACTGTTTTCTTTGGGCTATCCAATTAAAGTAGCCATGACAGAGCCCCTGTAGCGATTGGTGTATAAAGTCCTCTTAAACCCAAAATAAATGACTATAAATAAATATACAAAATGGATGGACAAATTTTGCAAGTTATTCAAACATAAAACTGGGAATGTGTTATCAGATTATCACCTTATCTCTTTGGGTACTTTTTAAACAAATACGGATGTAATTTGTTCAGTTTCACAGTATTTGTTGAGTTAAAAGCTCAGGGATTTTATTTACTGGAGATAGAGGTTACAAATGCTTCTTCTTTAGTTTCAAATGTGGTAAATGATCTTCTTTTGTCTCAAAAATCCAGCAAGAACCAACCGGGCAGGTGGCATGATGAATACATATTAATATAATGACTGGACAGGTGCTGGAAGATTTTTCAGTCATGGTGATTTTTAAGAAACTTCTACGTGGGTTTTAATTTGTGATACTAATTAATAGTCAGCTGAGACTGAACTGACGAAGGTGGGTATAAAAGGTGGCAGAGTGGCCTCAGCAAGGTGCTCCGTTAGTAAACAGAGTGGCTTTTTAGAGAGCAGAGATCTACATCTCCTATGCCCACCTTTCTGAAGTTCTTGCACTCTATTTTGGGAAAGGAATGGAAAAGTCATCGTGTGGGAGAATGAGTCACAATGGGTGACGCATTTGATTAGCATAGCTTAGTTTGGTGACTAGTCTGTGATGTAAGCTGGTATAAATTTTCTGTAATTTTTTCAGAATTTATGTTTGTTCATTTTCCAAAAGTTTTTGTCCTTAAACTGAAGCACTGGAGTTGTAGAAAACAGAAATCACTTGCCTTTTGGGGGTTGTGAAACTGAGTTTGGTGTCACGGATTTCTTCCATGCCCCTCAGTAAGTGTCATGTGCTCGGTATTTCTCAGCTCCCCAACTTAAAATGCCATGGATGCAATTCTCCTGTCCTCTAGGAATGGAGGTGGGGTAGTAAAGGAAATAAAAAGGCTAAGTGCTCGCATAATGTAGTAAGTGAGGCTGTATTAAAACAGAAAACTTAAACATGGGGAAAAAAATTAGAGAGTTTTGCAGATTTAGTAGCTGGAAACACAGGCTTTATTAAAAGTTCATACCACACCCATGCTTGCAGTCTTTTTATCATGTACATGCATCTGATTGCAAAATCTGAGCTCACCTGCTTGCTTCACTTGGATTTGTGGGCTGCAGTTCTGGGGCATCAGGAGGCCAGTGAATTTCCCTGTGGTGCCAAACCAGAGGCCTCTTCCCATGTGAAATTGCATGCTGTGTTTGGGATGAGGATCTTGGAAGACAAAAACTTCCCTGGGTTCCCATCCTTCTGGTTTATTTTATAAAGTCAGTTTGAGTGGTTTTAAAGCTGGAGGCTGGTGAATACAACAGGTATTGTGAACGTAGTGTGAATGGCAGCTTTGTGGAAAGGGTGGAAGGAGGCAGCAGAGGGTTGCTTTTGCAGCATCTTCCTCGTCTAATGGAGTTTGCTGCTCTTGGTTCCTGCCATCCTCTGAGCTGCCCTGTAAATCAGCTTGCCCTGTTTTGTAATTCCGCACTGGTCTGGATAGCAAATGGCAAAGATTATGGAGGTGTCACCTGCTTCTTGGTAATTACAGGAGCTTCTGTGTGCAGGTGTCATCAGAGCCACACATGAAACTGGTGCTGAGATGCTGGCAGGCTCTTGGTAGCAGACAGTGGCGGGCGGTTGCAGAGTTGTCCTTCTGGTTCTCCTGGAAGTTTTCTGAACGCTTCTTGTTTGAAACATGGGCTGTTTGAGTTGCTGCACTAAGCAGAAAATGAAAGGCTTTCCTCAGAGGATTCAAGGCATTAAGTTTAGAGCTGAGCAGAAGAGACTTTTTTTTTCTTTGCTAACCTAGTAGTTCTCATCAGATAAAAGGTGCATCTGGGACTTAGCCAGTACTATTTAAAGTGGATTAATTCTGTTTGTCCCACTTCTCTCTTGCTTGCATGATTGGTCCCAACTTCCATGAAGTCTAAACGAAAGAAACTTGCAGCTCTGAGAAGGAGCACAAATTGAATTATGCCGTGTTTGCTTGTGTTCTTGTTGTGTCTGTGACAAGAAAGACTCTAACCTCCATTTATATAAAAGAGGCAAATTAATGAAGGTTTTCAAGTTCCTTGTTTGGTCACTTAATTGGCTGTATGACAAAGAGCTCTGCAGTGTGTGTCAAACAACTCTGAGAGTTCTCTGATGATTTGTGCATTGCTTGACTCCTGATGCTATTCTGCACAGCCTGTCAGGCGAGGTATCGTTGTTAAAGTGGCTGGAATAAATTGGCGAGCAGTGAGCATACAATGTTGTATATTAACTATAGCTACAGGGAGTACTTTTAGCCGCTTTTTCAAGAGATCGAGATGTTTGCCCATCAGCATCAAAGTGCCTAAAACTTTCATTTAATATAATTAAAAGGACATCTGAAAGAAGTGTGACTCGCAGTGAGGTTCTGTGGTTTGGTAGTCCTTTGTTAAAACTCTGTGAACTTAATATACTTCACAGCTTGAGAAACCTGCACTTGATTTGTGTCAGCAAGAGTGAAACTAGAAATCCTCACCCTGCATGTTTCTGCTGCGGTGAGCCCGTTGTTAGGGGAGAGGAGGATCAAAGCAGCAGCCTTGGGTTTGTGACCAGACTCCAAAATTCTTTGCATAAATGTTAAAAAGGAAGGTGACCCCGTGTTCATCCACCTACAACTCAGCTACACCTATGGTTAGGTTCTCACATGGCAAAACTGAGAAAAAAAATCTAGTGTTTCCTGTGTTGCTCTGCGCTTACTCTCTGCTTGAGTCTGAGTCAGTCCTGGTATCTGGTGTCACTGGTAAAAAGTCTGAATATAAATTGCCATAGGGGGCGGCGGGAGATGTCCCTTTGATTTGAATTGTTGGAGGAAAGGATGAGTCTCACAGACTCCCCAGGAGTTTCCTTGAAGACTGGCTATTCTGTCAAAGAGGCATTTCTGATGTGTGGCCCATTTTCCTTTCTTGCTACAGCCTTGCTCACTTCCCCAGTGTAATTACTCCAGCAGTTGCTTGTATGGTTTCAAATCCCAAACAGTAGGGCAGCAAATACAGATGATTCATAAATGCAGTTCTCAGCTTATTCTGCGGGGAAGATCTCATTAGATGAAATAGATCGTATGTTATTTCCTTCTTCCCAATCAATTCCTTTTATTTCAGTCCTGCGGATGCCTTCTGACCTTAAAATATTCTTCCTCGTATAGTAAGTAAAGCAAAACCATAACCTGTAATTTGTAACCTTGTTCTATTTCTCATATCTCCTATTATTTTTTGCGTGCTCCCATTAGGAGATTATTGGTAGTTCACGGCCAAGATTGCAAACCTTGCATACCTAGTAAAAGAACATTAATTCCATAGTTAAGCATTTTGTAGATGGCCTAATTTTAATAAAGGTCAGTGCCTTTCTTCTCACCACAGTGAGTTCTCAGCACTACTGGAATTCAGGCCATTTCTGAGTCAGTACAGTTCCTGTAGCCACAGCATAAACATTTGCTGTATAGTTGAAGAGAGAAAGTTGCATGCTCTTTCTTGAGAGCCTTTGCTGTCAATCTGTGGAGCAATTTTAGAAATTCCTCGGAATGGACATGGCAAGTTCTCTTCTTGCCTTTGCCATGAGTAGTAGGCTTTGTCTCAGTTCACCAAAACTGATACCATCTGTTGCCAATCACCACTCTGGTACTAGATGTAGGCTAGTGCTTCTGGTTTAGTTTCGAAGGCAGAAGCAAAGATTAGCAGTAGATATTCCAATGATTTATTTATTTTTAAGCACTCACTGTGGCTGAGCTCCTTTCAGTCCAAATATGTTTGTCCATTCCACTGAATGCTACAACAGTTTTGCGATGACCGTGTTGCTTTTTAAAAAACATTAGACAGTGTCTGGGCTTCCCTGTAAGAAATTGCCTCTATTGTGCTTACTGATGCTTTGACCAGAGACAAATTTTGATTTTGAATTAAAAGAATAAATGGCAAGGAAAAAAGTCATCCAAGAGTGAAGAGCCTTGTCAGATAGATTTGAAGGCACTTTTCAGCTAAGAAGTAGGATTTAATGCCATCATGTAGCCAAATGACATTTTCCCTGTTTAGGAAGGTGAAGAAATGACATGTCCATCTCTTTTTGTCCTGAGGTCCCACACAGCGGATGAATGTAATCATTTGGTTGAGGACCCCTGTGTAGTGGGATTGAGGTGCTGTTCATTTGCCACTCTAAAAAGACGAGTCATTTCCTCAGCTGGTCCCTGTCAGTGGAATAACCTTTCCAGTAGCATTTGTGTGCCTACATCCATACTTTCATGCTGGTCTTCTCCTCCAAAGGGCCCATTCTGACTGTACCAGGTACATTCAGAGTTAATGAGAGTTTCGCTTGTACTGGTGCTTTTTCTGGCCGGAGGCAAGAATCAAACAACTTCCAGCAGAACTTGCCAGCAGAACTTGTTATCAATGGCATTGATTGTGCCTTTAACTCAATTAGTTTGGAGGCTTGCAGATATTGATAACTTGAGGAAAGGGTTCGTTTTAGCACTGGGTATTTAATATGAATGCAGAGCAAAACCAGCTATTCTTGAGCAAGCAGGCAAGTAAGCTTTTTTCAAGTACCACCGTTTTCCAGTCGGAAAAAGGGAAAAAAGAGCATAACATTGTGATCATTGTACCGTATCAACATTGCAGTGCATCTGCTCTCTGATGGGTTTTTTTTTGCACCGTGAACTGTGGACCTGAAAGGGGTTTTGTGCTTTTTTTCTCTGCTGATTTGCCATAAAACCTCAAGCTGTTATAAAAAGTGGGATAGTTATGCGTTTGCATTTTTCGAGTAAAGACAACACGTTTGATTTGGAGCAGTATGGGGAGACCTCAGGCAGGAGCAGAACCTCAGGCCATAAGCACGGCCTGAGGCTGTGCCTGTGTGATTGCACTCTGCAGACTGAGCACTGCTGTTCTCAGAAAGGGTGAGCAAACCTCTTTGGATGAGTGTGTGCTGGTAAACACCTTTGGCACAGGGGTACCAAAGCACTGCTTGCTTCATGCACCAGCCGTGATTTTAGCCTACCTGTGCAAAGCCTTGTGGCTGTAGCTCCTTATATCCTAATTATTGAAAGTGCACTGCATGAGATATTCCTGTGAGATCAAGAAAGTTTTATCAGTATGAGATGGAGCTTTAGAAGTTATAAAATTCAGATGTTTTAATTAGAGATGTCATTGCAAAAGTGGTACTTTAGTGCCTTGTGCCACTGTCCTCATTCTCCCAGAGCTGCTATAGGAGGTAAATCTTTGATGTAAGTTTCATGCTAAATAAAGTGTACAGTGTATTCAGTCTCTTCTTAAGGAGATGCTCCTTTGTAAAGAAGGACAAACTGCATATTTGGAAATTACTCAACAGAAGGATTCAACCAATATTCCCTGTAGGACCTGCTGGTATTCACTTGCCATAAAGCAGTATTTTCTCCAGCTGTAGGTTTGTTGAGATTTTTGATCTTCCATCAGCTGCTCAGCAGGAGGCCAAAATGAACAGTAAAGGTTTAAAGAGATCTTAACTCTAGGAGAGCTGCTGGTTTTCTCAGGTTAGGGTTGCTGTGCTTAAGCACCGTAGCACATTGCAGTCTAGTGCCAAATTTGGCAATGAGCTGAGTACCTCTAACATCTAGTGACTTTCAGTGTTGACTCTCAGTTAAAGAGAGATTTTACATTACAGAATCTGTTTTTATCAGAGTGGTGTCTTGGATGTTGGTACAGTGAGAGAAAAATAAGTAGATATGGTATCACTGGATATATACAGAGTTCAAACCTCCTAGGTTTAAACTGTGTGCCACAGAGCCAGGTATTCTCACCAGACATTTCTAGAGGAGGAGAAGAGAAAAACAAATGAACAAGCAAAATTCAGTTTAATGAAATGGAGCAGCTGTCACAAAGGAAATCAATGGCGTATGTACAACTGGCCTTTTAGTAATGTATAATTACTGTAAGGCTCCTAATTAGTTTCCTTTTTACAATGCATCTTTTAATACCAATTTGTATGTGTCTAAGAAGGAAGGTTTACATTTTGTTTCTCTTTTGTAACCTCAGGATAGAATCAAGAAACCATGAGCACATGCCCTTATTTGGGAAAAACCTCCCTCTGCAATTTATTAACATTTATTTGCATTGAACATACAATCTGTTGTGCTATATCAACCACATAATGAAAGGCATCACCGTCATGGGATTTGTCTTCTGTGCTCGGCAGGGTCTTGCTCTTCTCTCGATGTCCAATTGTAGTCACTGCTGGGGACATGAAAGGTCCACTGTGTCTAATATTCTGTGACCCGGGATGGTTGCTCTTTACAGGCTGGTAATTAGAGGGGTTGGCTTTGCATGTATAGATACCTTGACATCACAGAGAGCATAAAGCTGTGCTACATATCTCAGGACAGAAAAACGGAAAGTCTGCCTTCTTGGCTCCCTTCTGCCATGCACTTCTTCCCTCATTTGATCTTAGCCTACAAACAAGCCAAGCTATGCTTTATGGAAGCTTTCCCTTGATCTAATTTGAATTGCTGTTGTCCTTCTCCTGGCACATTTGTGTACTTGTGCTGTCTACTCATTAAGTCCAAGCAACCACAGCATTGGTTTGGTGCCTTGCTGTGCATGGTGTTGAGGTATGTTTGGGCTCCAAGCCCCACATTTTTATTTTGCAAGAAACTGGGCTGAGTTGCATTTGGAAGAAGGATCAGGCAGGGAAAGAAAGGAAAACCACAGCAGAGGAGTTCTTTAGCCTGGGAAACAAGGACAGGGTTTCTACTGAGCATGCAGCTCATTATACATGCAGCATCCTTTAATAGATGTTAGGTTCTTCATGGATAGGTATAATCTCATGTGATTTTGGGCACCAAGATGGGGATAATCCTTGGGGCACTTTCTTCTACTTTTGGTGGGGAGAGAAACTAGGGAGTATCTGGGCTCCCTGCTTGGCTGCACCTTAAATGCTAGAAGTGGGGTGGGATGAAAATAGGTCAGAACTTTCCAATCTCTGTCTGAATCCTTTATCTGGATCCCCAGGGATCTCAGGTAAAACCTATCAAGCCATCAGCTCTCAGGCACACCTATCCCATGCCTTCTGCATTTTGAAGGTTCTCTCTCAGGGCTAACCCTTCTCCAGCTGGTCACTGAGAGGCTTTCCTGGGGGTTTGGCACAGCTGTTTCTTCTGTGCTGGAGCTTCATCAGACCACGAAGTCATTGGCCCAGGTGCCAAACCCATGTAAATCACAAAGTCTCAGCTTAAATGTAAAGACACAGGCCTATCCTTGTCATGTGTGCCTGCTTTCCCACAACTCCCACTCCCCTGCCCAACTTTTCCCAGTTGGCATCTCTGTCTCACAAGGCACTGTTGCTATAACAGCTGTTTTGTTTCGTTTAAACACCTACCTCAGCTCCTGTCCAAAACGCAAACATTTCATTAGCACCTCGTCTCCTTGGCTTCAGCCCACAGCACTCGGCCATAATGAAGTGCTGCACTCAGAAATATAATGTGGGGAACACTTGATTAATGCACTGAGACAGGTGAGGGGAATGACCCTCTGGGAAAAGCTAGGGACTGAATTAATCTCGGACGTAATGCCAACAAAGACAGTCGACCAGTTTTGTTCAGATACGTGATAAGGACCTGACCCAAAGTCCTTGGAAATCTTCCTGGAGCTTTTGTGTTTGACCCTAGACCCAAAGTGATGAGAAGTGGCTGGTTTCAGGTTAGTCACTTCAAGAGGATGGATGCTCAGCACTGGGTGGGGAGTGCACATGGTGCAGGAAGCAGTACATTAGGCTTAATTGGTGTTCTCTCTCAAACTTGCATGCACGCATATGTGCACATTTAAAATGAAAGAAAGAATGCATTAGATATAATATTTTTTCTGGAGGAAAGTCTTTGCAGCACATGTTTCACTGTAACACCGATATTTCAGCATCTGTTTCCTATTTTGATAAATAGACATTACCTTTCTGTCCAGAGCCAGGAGCTGAATCTGCTGCAAAGACATTTTCCACCATTCAGATATTGATAAAAGTATGCAGGATGTTTTTTTAGCAGAGAATTTAAGACACCAGTAGCAGCTCAGCTAAAAGGAAGTAAGGCAAATTGTGTGATAACATTGAGAGGGGAGAAAAATCCTCATTTTCTGCTTTGCATACATAAAAAGTCTTTACAAGAAAACACCATGTTGTATAGAAGCTGCACCACAAAATAATTGTGCTTTTTGGTCACTGGCAAAGAATACCACCTATTTTTTGGCTGTGAAGAGATAAGCTACCAAAGTATACTACAGAATTTTATTAAGAGCTGTGGAGATCAGGCTTCCAGATTCTAAAACACAGAAAAAAAAGCAGACTTAAATGCTATGGATTTTTAGTGTTTCTTCTTGACTATTAATTTCAACCAGCTTGTTGTATGTACGTAGCAAATGTGTTAAGATAATTTTCAGACTATTTAGCAAAATCAGTTTAACAATCAGTTTAAAAAATTGATTTATGGTCATCAAGTTCCATTTAAGACCAAATGAGTGAGGGATTCTAGTTCTGGACTGTAAAGGCTTGACAGCAAAAAGATGATTGCAGTAGCACTAGGGTACAAGTTTTCAGCCATTTCAGTGATTGAGGCATGGGTTACTCCATAGTTAGGGAAACCAGTTTTTGAGGCTCAGAAGAAAAGTTATATATTAATCAAGGGACCAGAGCAGTAGATGCCAAGGGAAGAGAAGATCTATTTACGGTACAGAAGAGGTTTGGCATAAGAACAAGTGAGTTAATTGACCATGCATAAATGTAACTGTGAAAGTAGGAGCTTTGTGCTATCAGAGGAGCCCAGTTATGGTGCAGCCTCACAGTAGGAAACCTGGTGGTGTGAGAAACCTTCCAAACTCAAGGAAGGTATCTTTGCTGGGATTAAAAGCTCCGGCAGTGCAGTTCTAGCTTCCTTTGCTTCTCTTTGAACCTTGATGTAATTGAAATGTTAAGGTCACGTGGATATAGCAATAAATTCTAGTTTGATGTGATCATATCCTCCCATTGCTAATTTGCACCTGACCATGACTGGTGAGTGAGTCAGGGTGCTCCGTGCTTTCTGTGCCACGTGTTGCCATTGTAACACTCCTCCTGAGGGCTCTGCTGGAGAACAGGCTATGCCATAGCTTCTTTCCACCCATGGGTTTAGCAGCAGTATCAGGAGTAAATACTGAAGTATTCCCATGAAAGTGAGCCCATGGGGCACACTTTAGGCTTGGAAAATGTTGGAGTCCCATGGGACTGTCATCAGCTTGCAGAGCAGAGGTGTGGGTTTGATGCCTATGTGCTCAGCATACAGAAAATTATTATGAACAGCAATTTCATCTTGAAGGGGAGGTTGGTTTCTGCAGTCAGCATTAGCTGGCAGTGGAGGTGTTTCTCTGTGGGGTAGGCCTGCCTAGTGACTAGACCCTACCCAGCTGAAGAAAGCGTGATCAAAGTAGCACTTTTAAAAATCCTTTTCCTCTGCACAATCAGTTCTGTCAACTGGTACAGCTGGTCTCATTAAAAAATGTTAGCTGAAAAGTGGTTGAGTCAGCTCTGGTTAGTAACGAAGCTGAGGGTTTAGGTTGAGAAAAGCCTTCAGTTTGGGTAAATTCTACTGCGGTAATTTTGTAGTCATGAGACCAGTGCAGTTTCATGTGATCCTGTGCGTGCATCCAGATTGACCTGTGGGAGGTTATCCATGGGAGAGCTCTTTGTGCGTGGCAGCCCAGGGCAGAACGTGCGCTATAGGAGGGACTGAAGCTGTTTCGGCGGGGCTGTCTCCTTCCTGAATGCAGTGATTTGAAGTGTAGGGTCTTATCTAAATCTCTACGGGCACCTGCTGCTGCTCTGGATGAAGTGGTATCTAGTGGTATCACAGCTATCTCTGTGTCTTCATGGCCGCCTGCCAGAGGTTATGTGGTGGGAAATGTTTTAGGGAGCATAGCCTTTGCAAATACTGAATACTTTCCTTGAGTGCCCCAGCCCTACTCTTGAGTTCTGGTGCTGCAGATGGGTTTTTGAAATATATTTTCCTGCATGTTTCCTTAATCCTCATCTTCCTCCTGCCCCTCCTTCCCCACCTGTCCTAATTCCTACTTTTTCCAAGCCCAGAGCTGATGATTGTGGAAGCAGAAAAGCACCATTCCCAGCTTGCATTTATAATAAAATCAGTATTTCCTCCCTGTCCCATCTGGTGGTATAAAAGTTGTCCTGCTCCATTGCAGGCTGCCCTCATGGGTGGGGGAAGGAGATGCTGTTGTCACCCTGTAAATTGCTGTGTATGGAGGACGGGACTAAGCATATGTCAGAGATCTCTGGTGCTTTAGGTTTGGTGGAGCCTTTTCTCACTCCACCCCTCTGCCTTGCAGGCCATGGTGGAGACGGTGAACAACCTCCTGCAGCCTCAGGCTCTGAACGCGTGGAGGGACCTGAACGCGAGCGAGCAGCAGCGCGCGGCCACCAAGCTGCTCGACACGGTGGAGGACAGTGCCTTCGTGCTGGCTGACAACCTGCTGAAGACAGACATTGTCCGGGAGAACACTGACAACATCCGTAAGGGGCGAATCCCATAAGTACCGAGAGCAGCCAGTGGAAGAGTAAAGGCTTGGAAAGCCCGGCTTTGGTCTTGGTCCCTAGATTAATTGGAGAGCGATTTGATAGATACGTCTTGGGCCTTTGTCTGAAGGGCTTCAAAGTCTTTCCAAAAGAGCCTAAAGGAATAAGGCAGCTCTCTACCCTTGAAATCCCATGGAAAATGAGCACCTGACCTGCCTTTATTACTCTTGGCTTTGAGGGTATAATCTGTGCTGGAGCAATGAGAGCACTGCTTCACAGGGGGATTGTTCATCGTAAGGCAATTGTGTTTCATTTCATACAAATTTGTGTCTTTATTCAGCTGATTGTTGATTTTAATTAAAAAACAAGCATGATGGAAAGCACCAGCACTCCCACTGTGCATATGTAAAATGAGAACAACTCTTCTTTCTATTTCTATGAATACAGATCCTGAGCACTGATAACATTTACAGAAAGTACCAATCGCCAGTGGCAAAGAACTAGTATTCTCAGATTTTCATTTTAACCGTTGTCTTTAATATCCTGAGGTTCTTGTTTACAAGAACTGGTTGTCTTTTGTCTTCCACAGAGAGTAGAATTTATTTGCGCTTTTTTTTTTTTTTAATTAAATTTAAAACTTCTTCAGGGCAAAGATTTAAAAAGAAATAGGGGCCCAAACACATTCTAGCATGCAGCATTGTAAGTTGATTCCCCTCCTCTCAGCTGGTCTGGAACACCATTTTGTAGCTTTGAAATACCGTGTTGAAGATTATTTCAGCAGAAATTTTTTTTCTTACTGTCTGTCTCTCTTGCACACAGAGCTGGAAGTTGCGAGACTAAGCACAGATGGGAATCTGGAAGATCTGAAGTTTCCCCAGAACATGGGCCATGGGAGCGCCATTCAGCTGTCAGCAAATACCTTGAAGCAAAATGGGCGAAATGGTAGGTCTGGCACCTCAGGCCACGCCAGCCTCATGAGGCAGTCATGCCTTAGGCATTGTTTTGTGTTTAACAATAAGTTAAAATAAAATAAGTATTAATTGCTGTGTTAATATTTAAATTAACGGGTAGCATCATTTGCTTGTGCCCTTGACTGCAAGCTACGTTGGCTGACTGGGAATGTTTCATATTGCTAAGTGATTCACAGCCTTCAAAAGTATTTTGTGATGGTAAAAATGCATCAGATCCCTAAATTATGGGGCTTCTGGGGCACAGTGCTGAATTCAGAGAAGCGCTTTTAACTGCTGGTGTCTGCAGTAGGAGGCTTCAGATGGAATAAGAGGCTCATTTGAGTAAACTGCTTCACAGCAGGGCGCCATACAAATATCTGAAAAAGTCGAGGGAGGAAACAATAGTAGCAAATATTAATAATGAGCCAACATGGCAGAAAAGGTTGATTAACTGTTATGAGTCTAAATCTTTAGTGCTTTTCTGTATCTTATGAACCTCCTGATAGAGCATAAATTTTACATGATGTTATATGTGAATGGTCTTCATCCTGCCAAGCCATTTATTTCCAGATCAGGAGTTTGAGCAGACACATTTGTTGATCTCTACAGCCTCACTGTAGAGAAACTTCAAACTCGTAGGCTTCTACTGGGCCCAACATGCTCCTGTTTCTGAGTTCCTGTAAAATTTAATGTGTGTTCAGGGGACAACGCTTATGTACGGGCTTTGGTTACTGCAGGCAAAACACAGAATCATTGAATGGCTTGGGTTGGAAGGGACGTTTAAGATCATCTGGTTCCAACCCCCTTGCCGTGGGCAGGGACACTTTCCACTAGACCAGGTTGCTCAGAGCCCCATCCAACCTGGCCTTGAGCACTTCCAGGGATGGGGCATCCCCAGCTTCTCTGGGCAACGTGTGCCAGTGCCTCATCCTCCTCTGAGTAAAGAATAAAAAACATGGAGTGGTAGGGCAGTGTTACAACCAGACCAGATGTGTTAAAATTTCCAAAAATTTTAGACAACTCTTGAGAGGAAAGTTTGGTCCAGTGGCTCAAAAAGAAAGTTTTGCTATTGGCTTGCCTGACAACACTTGATACTTTTGCACATAGGATTTGAGGAGAAGTATTTCTTTTAGAGACAGTTTAAAACTCGAGATGTGTAGCAAAACTCCAACAGGGCAGGACTTCTACTCTGCTATCGAGCTTTGGAGATTTGTAAGGATAGAGAAAGTCTGTTGGCAGCAATGAAAGGGAAGTTTTGTATTTCTAAACACAGTATCACTGGAGTTCTTTTCAAAGCAGAACCTCATCAATTTGCACCAGCTTGACACATGCCCAGAGGCCACCAAAGAGCTACAAATAAAATTATCATAAAAGGATTTTGGTTGGGAGGAACCTTTGGAGTCATCAGTGCCTCACCTTCCTCAGATGCTGTGGTTATTCCTATAGAAACAAAAACATACCTCTCCACAGCTAATACATATAAAGGCAAACTGATCACATTCCATTCTTATTTATAGACTGTGAAATAATGTGCAAAACAGAAGGCAAACTGGATGGTTTCAGTTAAAAACAGTTGTCTGGTAGACCCGATTTTCTGCAGGCTCCCTAATGGTGTTTTTCTGGTTATCTGATTGGCAAATTAAGAAAATAAATATATTTTTAAATTAAATCTCCGCAATTTTGTTTTACCTGTGGTGTGAGATTGGAATTTTGCTGGAAAGGTTTTGATTTCTTCTCCCAGATTTGTCCCTACACTTTTCTGAGATAGTCTTAATTTATTAACAGACTAAGTTATAGTTTTATACTGCATCTGTGCAACAGGCCAGCTTGAAACAGGTTTCCCAAGTATATCCAGGAGAATAAAGTGATGTCAGGTGGGAAATGGACCACCTGGCCTCTTTTTTTCTGAAGCCAGTTACACCTACTGATGCCAAAAATAAGCCCACCTTCCCTGTCTGTCTTCTGCTCATCTGTTTGCTTATAAAAGTTTCTTTTGGAAGAAGCAGCTCTGCCCTTCTTATCCAAGGACTGCTTGGTGCACCTCTTGGTGCTCACTGGGATTGGCAGGAGGTGGGTTTTCATATGCCACATCCTGGTCCTTTCACATTTTCTCAGAGAAGTTTTGAAGATGGTTAAGAGAAGAGATTTGCAATCTAAAAAACAAAAAGCCACCCCAGTGATTTGACCTGGCTATCTAACCTCTTACCTCTCTTCTAGGTGAGATCAGGGTGGCTTTTGTGCTGTACAACAACCTGGGCACCTATCTCTCCACGGAAAATGCCAGCATGAAGTTGGGAACGGAAGCGATGTCGACCAATCACTCCGTCATTGTCAACTCCCCTGTCATCACGGCAGCAATAAATAAAGAGTTCAGCAATAAGGTTTACCTGGCTGATCCTGTGGTGTTTACTGTCAAGCACATCAAGGTGTGTGAGTTCAAAAAGCACTTCTCTTTTTCTTTCGGTTTCTGAAATGAAATGATGCAAAAGTTGGCTGCTGTGAGGCCCCAGCAGTCTTTGATTAGATTTTGAATTATACTTCTGTTCCTTTGCACTTTGTGTTATTTATGGAGAAAGTCTCTTTTACATTGCATTAATAGAAGTGAAGAAAGTGTCTCCTTTGAGCTGATGCCCATTGCTCGGTTGCTGACACGCATCATTCTGTAATTAAAAACTACCAATAAATTAGAATAGACCATAATGTTATTTTATCATGGTGGCAGGGGATGTTAGAGGGAAGTGGAATTACAGTGAAAGAGGACAGCTAGTCCTCCTGTTAGCCAAGCTCAGTCATTGCAAAAGTTGATTGCTTAAAGCAATTAATTTCTCTGCTCTGCAATGCAAATGAAGCAGTCTGGTTTTGAAGAGCTGGATTTAGTCAATGTCTGAAATTAATCAAGAACAAAGAACTAAGTTTGCATTAGCAAAGAGTGCAGCAACAATCTAACTTTCTCTGGTATTGGCAAGCAATACTTGACATATAAACCACTGCTGATTATTTATCTAAAATTAAAGGATGAGAGTTACAAAGAGCCTCAACAGTGCATTTAGAAATCTCTGAGAGCCTATCATTGTTACTGCATTTATTAATTTCTCCTCTGCAGCAGTCAGAAGAAAATTTTAACCCGAACTGTTCATTCTGGAGCTACACGAAGCGTACGATGACAGGGTATTGGTCCACCCAGGGCTGTCGCCTCCTGACAACTAACAAGACACACACCACGTGCTCCTGCAACCACCTCACCAACTTTGCAGTCCTGATGGCACATGTGGAAGTTAAGGTAGGCATTGCAGATTCCCAAGCTGCCGATGCACTGGGCAGGAAAAGCGGTCGATGTGTGACACCATTTTGTTACTGCTAACGGAGCTGAGCAGGGAAGCTGCTGTGTGACAGTAACTCTAAAAGTAGAAACCGTCTGGTGCAAGTCTTCCTTCTGCTCTGTGGTGAAACAGGAAATAGTCACACCAATGCAAAGCCTGTCTTAAGCTCTTGGCATGGGCAGTTTAGAGCTGAGGATGGTTAGTGAGCAGGTTTAGCTGTTGCCATATCCTTTGCTAACTGGTGCAGAACATCTCCTGGCTGGGTGCTTTCTCATAGGATCCTCCCTGTGCCACCAGGGAGTAGTGAGGTGGGGGGACAGAAGTGTGCAGTCTGCCTCATGGGGTGCAGGTTGGGTGTCCTGCTGCCAGCAGCTGCAGATACACTGACACACGGGTTTGTGTGAGGTGCATGTGAAGAGCCAACAGTGTTTTCCTCCTTCCAGCTAGGGGGAAAAAATACATTCTCTGCATCTCACTGTGTGACAGTGAGCTACAAGTGGGAGGGAAGCTTCTGATACCATTATGTATAGGCTGTGCATCTACTTGAGGCCAGTACGTGACCAGCTGGTTCTCTTGCCTGCAGTTATGTGGTGTAAATCTGGCTTTCCACGTTACTGTCCCCACTGGAGCTGAAGAAGTTAGTCCTTAAGGTAGATGTTTCTCATGGTAGCAGTGGTTTTGGGAGCAAAGCACAATTTGGGATTTTACTCAAGAACAGGAGAATGGTTGAGATGGTCCTCCATTTCCTGAGCTGCCTTGGCTGTCTTTGGTTGAGAACAGTCTAAACTGCTGGAGAAAGAAGAGAAGGCCCTGAAGCCCAGAAGATTTTGGCCTAGTAATTTTCTTCATTGCGGTATCTCCATTTCATGTGTCTGGCACTGCAGCAAAATCCACAGCTCTGAGCTAGATATGGAACTGGCATCTTCCACAAAGGCAGAACTTTTCAGAATCACTTCCATGACTGCATGACCACAAAAGCTATTATGGTCTTAAAACTACTTTTTCTCAAGTAGTCTTCCAGTGTCACTGCTTTGTATATTTTTGTTCCACTTAATAATCTGAAGAGGAATGTGAAGAGCTGCAATAAAATATACATTTAATAAACATCATGCGTGACAAAAGCTCTGCAAAAAACAAAATGGGACCCTAGGTGCACATTTCCCACAACAGCTGGGTCCAGCTGAGAGGGGCAGGATATATCTGTTGCTGCTGCAAGTTGTGGTAACCATTTTATTCTGCAGGAGTCAGTCCTAGTCCAGGAAACATTCCGTTAAATGTTTGTAGGATTGTCCTGGGAGATGCCTGAAGAAAAGGCCTATTCAGAGCACATATTTACAGGTTAATGGCATTCTGCAGTCCAGGTCTGGTTTTGCCAGTTTCCTACAACTGCTTGAATTTTCATAAGAAATGTGTGTTTGGCTCACTATCACCCACCTGGAATTAGCAGATATGCCTGAGTCACTGAAGTCAGAGGTTGCACCTGGGAAATGCAGATGGTGATCCGCTCCACTGGTGTGAACGGGGGCGATCCCTAGTGCTGGGTGCAGATACAGCCCGGTGCTCAACAAGCCTCTTCTCAAACTGCAAATAGGTCAGCCTTGTCTGCACTTTCCATCCAAACCTTGTGAGGCAAGTACAGCTGCTGTTATCTCATCTTGCAGGAAAAGTATGTAAGACCCTTCCTCGCCCATGTTCATCCATCAGGTTGGAAAGAGCTGCAGCTGGAAACTTCCCGAGCGCCAAGCCAGTGTGCTATTAGCTAGTGGCTGTTTCTGGGTGTTAACGAGTGCCCTCAAGACTTTCAGGTCACGTTTTATCATTTGGCTGCAGCCAAAATACCATTGCTGTAAGAGCCAAATTGGCTCCACTTTGTTGACTCTGATAGAACCAGACAGCTTCCTGGCATGTCCACTTCAGTGATCATCCTGGCCTGAGGGCAAAGGCAGGGCGGGGTTTCGTCCCACATAACACAGACACATATTTCAGATATAAATATGCAAACATTTGCAACAAATCCCACCAGCTGCTTGTCACCTTGCTCTTCCTGGTGGCACTGTGTCTCTCCATGGTGGAGCTGACCATGTGGCTCTTGGCATAGAAGGTGGCTTACGTGACATTCCTTATGCTATTGTAATGAGTCGATTTTAAAGTCTTAGCAGCACAATACCTGCTGGTTTGGAAAAGTGGAGGCTTAAAAACAAGTGGGGGTTGTTGTCATTCACTGACTCATGCTCACTGCTCATAGATACGCTTTTGAGCCATTTTTTTATCTTGTGGCCGGTTCAAAAAGGCATTCCTTGGTCATTCAATGACCTGTTAGTGTTCTTGAAGGTGGAAGGATCCTTGAGGATATGATGTTGTGTGCTTGTGCAAGACCTCTTAGACCTGTGTTCTGGCAGTGACCAGGATCTCTAAAAAGGACTGTCGTACACACAATAATTCATAATATTCTTGGAGTTGTGCAACAGAAACAGTTTTCTCCTGTGATTAAGATTTATAGTTTACTGACTTCAGTTGTTCGAATTTTTGGATCCATAGGGAACATCCTGTGGTGTAATGAGTATCCACAGCACGCTGCCTGATGAGACTGAAAACTGGGCATCATGGGGAGCAGACATCATGGGCCTGCTCCTTAATCAAAAAACAGCACTAACTTGACAAGTGTCACATCTGCTCGTGAATGATCTCCCTGCCTGGTAACATGGCAAAAGAGCGTGTTCTCCAGAGGGGACCTTGGTGGCCACTCTGCGAGTTCCGGGCTACGGTTTAATTATTAGCAGAGTGCGTGTGGCAAGGTGGAGCTGCAAGGTAGTGCCGCTGAGGACAGGTGATTGATGGCTATCTGGCTCTCCAGCGTGGAAAAGCAATATGTCTTTGTCCAAAGGGACAGAAAATGCCACCAGCTGACCATGGCAGCAGGGATTTATTGGTGTACATGAAGAGTAGAAGTTGCTGGGATCAATTCTGGTCTGACTAGGACAGTGCCTGATTAAGAGGAGAATTTAATTTGAAGATGCTTTCTGCCTGTTAAAATAAGTTGGGCCCAGAGTTTCTTATTCACGCACTGGGGTAAAATAACAGTGCCCAAAACCAATAGTTGGCTGTGCATGCAAGCAGGATGCATTAACTGCTGGAAAGAGCAGTGGACCCTCACCTGCAGGTCTCCCTCCAGCCACTGTCAGAGGCACAGCCAGCGTGGAGAGGGGACTGTATAATAAGTGGTGAGCTGGATCTCACTGAGGAATCCTTCTAAAGGTGGCCTTAAGGACATGCAGTGTTCACTGCCATGCCGGACAATTTACCAGGAAAAAGAACCTCCCTTTGGAGAGAGGTTTTAAGGCTTGGAAACAAATCACCATCTAGGAAGTTCATTTGACCTGTGTTATGGGAAAGTTATTATAGTCTCATAGGTATTTTGTTAAATTATGAGGTATGTTTAGTACAGATGAGATCTATGTTAAATACCTATCTATTGTTTGAATAGGTAGGATATTTGTTATGACCCTTAAGCTCTATAAAAATGTGGTGGCTCCCATGCTGTGGAACAAAGCCCATTGTTAAATAAGCCATCCTACCTATTTAATTGCTGTAGAATTATTCAAAATTTACAAGTTGTTTTTCATAAGCTTGTGCTTTGCATCATACTAATTATAGGAGACGCATCTTAAATGTATCATGGGAAAATTATGCAGCCAGAAAACAAGTTCAGAGCTGGTGGGAAAATGCAATTAAAAAAAACCACCCAAACCAGAATAAGCAAAGATACCCCCCAGGGTAGATAAATGTTGCTTATCAGTATGTAGTGAGTGCCAGATCTTACTCTTCTTTTTTAAATACAAATAGAAAGGGGGAAAAAAAGAAAGGTGTTTTGACTGTTGCAATTAATAGGAACGTTTCAGGTGTTTTTCTTTACCACAGACATGTTACACTGTGCTAATTATTTGGGGAGTGGAAGCGTAAGGCAAGCTAAGGAGAGAAAGGAATAAAAATACATGAAGTCTAAGTGGAATGTAGTGGTCCACTGCCTAAAGCAGTACAGGAGCAAGCTGGGGTTGTTGCAGACTGATCCTGTTCTAAACTTCAAGCGCAAGTCGTGTAGCTCACACTGGCAAGTGCTAAGCCTTGCTCTGTGTCTTGCTGCACCCTTCCTTTCTGGCTGAGAGCAGGGTGAATGTGAGGAGCAAAGCAAAGGAAGTGGCCCTGGTGTGGTGGAACCATGTCGCAGCTGTCTCTTGGCACCGGGCTGGGTAAGACCATCGCCGTGACAGCAGAAGCTGATAGTGCTGCGACCAGGCTTTTTCCAGAAACTCACATTTCTGGCAGCTTGGCTGGGTGGATGTCTACACTGAGTTTGGCATAACTGCCGTAGCTCATTTCTTGGGTTGGAAATGCCATGTGAGTAATCAGAGCTGCCTAAATCCAGCCAGCATGGGAGAGCAGGATGATGGATGCAATTATTATTGCTAAGCCTCACCTCCTCTCCACGACTGAATCTCACCTCAGCTGCCTCTCAGTTGCAGTAGGGTTGGTGAGTACAGTGGAAATAGTGGGCTCTTGCCACATAGTGTATCTGCAGTAGTGTCTGTGACACACGGTGAGGTGAGGTCTGTACCCATTTCTCTGTGCACACCTGCCCCCTAGAGCTTTATGCTGGCCATGGGGGTTTCTAGCACTCGCACTGGCTGCTGCTTCTGGCAGCCACTGGAAGGGTGCTGCATTTTGGGGACAAGTTTGTGGGAGAGAGTTCTGCTAGGAGGCCTTCATCTTGCTGAGGAAGGCAGAAGGAGGAGGAAGCTGGTCTGTGTTGCCCGTGCAGAATGTGAAGGCAGCTTTGTGGACTAAGTTAAGGAGAGAAAAGGCGACTAAACCACCTTGTAGGAATGCTCAGGGGATCTGAGCCTTATTGTGAATGGCCAAAGTCAGAAGACAGTAATGTTGCACAGGGGCTTCAGGTGGGAATTTTGCTCTCTTTATTCCTGGTTGAGGACCTGGTGGTGCCAATGACAGCATCACCTTTGCAGAGCACAGAGGGGACGTGTACCAGGTCCCTGGGTGCTATATTCACTGTGGGACACAGCTGTCTACCTCCCTTGGTGCATCCTTGGAGAAGATGAAGAGGGTGGGTGCTAAAGCAAAGGGATCTCCCCAGCTCATATTCCTCTTGGCCAAAGAAGGGGAAAAGCTACCTAAAAGCCTCTTATGCCTTCATAGCCACAGCAGGTGATGCCTTTAGCCAGCTTGGATGCACTGCAGGAATCTTTGGGGTTTCCTCCCAGTCAATGTACCCCAACTGGTGCTTTTGGTACATGAACAAAACCGTCTGCCTCTTCAGCAGCCCTTTGCACGTAGCCACAAAGCATTACAGCCAGGTCGTAGCAGTAAATCCTCTCTCACCACTGGAGATGGAGGAAAAAGGACAGAGAGACCCCGCATGGCCCCAAAGAGCTACAAATCCCAGAAGCAGCATCAGCAATGCACGGAAGTTCAAACCTGTCCCACTTGGGTCTCTGCCCGGCCCAGCACTCTGCCAGCTCCCACCAGGCACCAAGCGGTCATATCTGAGCTAGTTGATGACATTGTGTTTTTATTTACTGCTTGCTTATTCTTCCACCCCCAAAGATATTACTTCTTCCATTCCTGGAGGGACAGATTAGGCAAAGGAATGTGTCCTTTGCTGCTGGCAGCTTGTTTTGGCTGCTGTTTTCTTCTGCTGATGTTTTTAATAAGGGAGGAAATGGCTGTTCATCTCAGGGAGAGCCATTCTGTCATAAGATGACATTCCCTGGGATTTGTTTTTATTAGCTCAGCTCTGGTGTACAGGCACTGCCAGAGCTGCTCTTTGATTTTTCCAGCCCGGATAATATTGGGGCTGCCCGCTCACCCTGCTGTGGTTGCTACCAGTGCTCCTGTAACTCCTCCTGCAAAAATCCCCGTCAGCACTCTCCTCTACTGCTCTTGGCCTCACTGGAACAAAGCCAGGTCTTTATTCCAAAGCCAGAGACATCTCCTTTTACTGGGCTTTGGGTTGGGTTCATACCTAAATCATAATTATAAAACATACTTAATGTAGAAACCCTGTCGCTGGAGTGTATTGTTTTTTTTTTTTCGATTACTCAGTAAGTTGTTCCTGTGCTAAAAATAATCTGTGTGTCAGCTTACTCTGTGAAGCGAGTGTAGCTTAGTGGTAACAAACCTCAGTGTCTTGCATGCTGTGCCATGTAGCACCAGTCTGGAGAGCCATGGTGCATTTGGGCAAGGAGTTGTTTGGTTGATGCTCTCAGGAAATTGTCTCTTGGACTGACAGCTGGTATTTCTCATGGGCTCTTCTGGTTGCCCAAGTATTTGGGGAGATCATTGTGAAGCAAGAGTTAACTGTTGTGAGTACACTGTTGGTCTCAGATGTATGTTGCATGCTTTAGAGACCCTAGGGCTTTCACTGTGCTGGAAAGGTATCCCCAGGGATCTTCTGGGAACAGCAGATCCCAGAGGGTCATGATCAGTGGCACAGAGTCCAGTTGGACCTGAGCAGGGAGGTTGGACCAGGTGACCCCACTGGTGGTCCCTTCCAACCTTGTCCATGCTGTGATTCAGTGGTTAGCATGCACATCAAAGCTGCTTTATCTTCAGTCAAGGAGTTTTGAACAGTGCTGGACAGGGTAGAGAGAAGATTTGCTCTTCCTGTATTTTTCTGCAGTTAAGGGACCAGGCTTGAAGACTAAGACCTGGATACAAAATCTTGGGGTGCCCTGTATTATATTTAACCCTGGAACTCCATATACCAACTGTGTAAGCCAGGTTATGCTGCTTCTTATGTTTCACACAGCGATCGGCTGATGGCAAGAAAAAGCTCATGGCATTGGGAGACATAACCTCTATTGTTCCTTTTCCCATGTTATTCTGCTTGGTGTGACAGTGCAGTAATTTACAAGTTTCAGTCTCCCACAAAAGGCAAGTTGCCTTTTATTGTACTTGCTGGTGTACAAGCTCTGGCTGTGCCTGCCCTGAGGGGGCAGTTGGCACTGCCGTGGGAAGGATGCCTGTGCGTATCAAGTCTTCCCTGATCCATTGGCTCTGCAGTAGCACCTGAAATTGGGCATCCCAAACAGGCTGGAGTGTACCCAGCCTTTAAAATTCAGCTCACTTCTTTTCTTGGACTTTACTAGAAAAGCTACAAATTCTTATTTTTTTCCCCTGAGGTGTTTTTAAATTGCTCTTGTTCCCAGTTTATTATTATTATTCCTTTCTGTTTGTTCTTTTGTGAGTTTGTTGAGTTTGGGGAGGGAGTTTGTAATTATGGAGAAGTTGTTTTTGTGGTTGTTTCCCAGCACTCCAGGGATGAGTGTTATGTACATAAAATCAGTATTATCTTTGCGATTAATATTAAAAAGAAAAGCAGTAAGAGTGATAATAATAATAATAATACAGCGATGAAGCATGTTTGTTGCTAAGCATGGGGACCTTCTTGGGCAAGCAGTCCTTCCCTGAAGAAGACAAAGAACCTAGGTGGTGCAGGATCCCTCTTCAAGAGCAAAAACGTTTTGCCTGTAATTCCTGCATCACGTCTTAAAGTCGGCAGAGTTGTGGTATTGTGATAAGAGTGTGATAAGGTTCAGGAGCTGGGACCTGTGAGATTCATCTCACCTAGGGGAAAAAGCCCTTGGAGAATTTTCCCTGCACCTTGCTAAATTTGTCTTGGGATGGATGAATCTGGCCACATCTGGGTGGGATGCATGCATCTGGCCAAAGTTTGCCTGGTTTCTTTCTCCCTGCATCCACCTGCATTAGCTGCCTTGTCCTGGTGCCCAGCCCAAGAGCTCCTGGTCCATTCAGCCTGGCAGGGCAATCAGATGAGGCCTTGTTCAGGGAGATGTTCTCCTGCCATTCCCCTGCAGCCTCAGACAAAAGAAAGAATGATTTGCAAGGTGCAAGGTTTGCATTAACATTTTTCCGCAGAGTTAAGAGGGATGGATGAGCTGGAATGACACTGAGATAAAGCAATGCGCAGCTGCCAGGGAAATGATGTGCTTCATCTTGTCAGGTTTCTGGGCGATGCTGGATGAGCTGGCTGGAACAGGCATTTCTATCGTGAGCCACAGAAAGCGCACAATGATTTCTTGTCTCCCTGTTGGACTTGTGGCCTCTAGTTCCTTAGGTATTGGAAATACTCAGAAAGAGCTGCAAGGGGGGTTTGGGCAAAGGAGCCCTCCATCTCTTCACCTCCAAGTCTTCCTGGAGAGAAAACTTCCAGCATGGAAGAGATGGAGCAGAGAGTCACTCTCCATCTTTCAGTATCATTTGATGCCTATCACTCATGCTGATAAAGCCAAAGAGCTGAAAGGTTTGAGATGTTTCTTGTGAGTGCCCACATAGCAGAGTGTGTGTCGGGAAAAGCTTGACATTTGGTGTGGCTTTATCATTGGCAAGAAGGCAAAGAAAATGGATAAATTAATCACCTTTTCCCTCCATCTGTCATAAGCTTTTATCCCATGGAGTGAAAAATGTTTCCACTTTGCCCTGGCTTTTTGAAGTGTGACGCTATTGTATTTGCCAGCCTACATAATGCCCAAGTCATCGAAATGCCAGAAGTGGTGGGGAATGTGATTACCATTTATAACACAGCCTGGTGGACCACAAAGCTGGGCTTCAAGCTGCTCTGGTCTTTGTGAAATGCTCCCAGAGATTTCCAGCCAGTCTTTTCCTCAGCTCATTGACTCTAACCACTTACACCCAAGCATCATCTCGTGACTCACCATGTATTTCTCATGTTTTATTTACATTCTGCTAAGTAATATCTGTAATTTCACTGCATCTGGTGGAAGCTTGGGGAGTTACGGGCGAGTTTTACAACCTGAATAAAGAAGAAGGTGGTGGGATACTCTCACCAGGAGGGTCTCATCACGTGCCTGCTCTTTCCATGAGGGACATGAAGTGTAAGCTCAGGAGCAAAGCAGCAGTGTTCTGTCAGCAGAGCCAAGGCTCACCTATCCTGCCTTCCACAAAACTTTGTTGCCTAGCTTTGCGCTGGCTTTGTTTGCATGGCTTTGAAGTACATCCATGTTAAAAGTTCATCACAGGGAATCACTCACTTTCCAGGCTTTCTTAAAATCACGGTTCTGTTGTAGTTTAAAAGCAAATTTGTGTTAAAAGGTCTGTCTTTTTTTCTGGGTAATGTTCTCAGGATCAATCTGACTTCTCAGGAGTTCTAAAATATAACTCCAGGGTTTGAAAAAGAAAAATCAAACTTCCTTTCTCCTTCCCCTATGGAAAAAGAAAAAAAGAAGTTTAAGCAGTCTCATTCTTTCCAAAGCCTCCAAGCTCACACATCTCTGAACATTTAAAGAGAGTCTTTTTTCACTGTTGGCAAATGGTTGTAATGGACTTGCGGTTGTTGGACATGATGTTGTCTGCATAAAATACATTTTACACTCAAATCACTTTGTTCAATGGTTCTTTATACTGTGCGTCCAGACACTCCTTTGCCATGCTTGTGCAAGACTGAGCTGTATGCCAGACTAGCCTTGATATCCCAGTATTTTCATCAACAGCATTATGTTTGTACAAGGTTTTGGGGTCTGAGTCTGTTCAGGGCACCTGCAGCTTGCAAGATGCTTTGGAGTCTGTTTCAGTTTGCAGCTTTCTTGCTGCAGGATTCAAGTTTAGGTCCATTTAATCTTTTTGGTACTGGTGCCTTGTGCCACAGGCAATGTTACTCGGTGTCTGGGGTGCATTAGAAGTCACGCACCATGCAACTGATGAGATTTTTTCATTTTACCTTCAGCACAGTGATGCAGTCCACGACCTGCTCCTGGACTTCATCACGTGGGTTGGCATCCTGCTTTCACTGGTCTGCCTCCTGATCTGCATCTTCACCTTCTGCTTCTTCCGTGGGCTGCAGAGCGACCGCAACACGATTCACAAGAACTTGTGCATCAGCCTCTTCGTGGCAGAGCTCCTCTTCCTCATCGGCATCAACCGGACTGACCAGCCGGTAAGAGGCAAAGCACTCTCTGCTTCTGTCACGGGCCCTTGTCTCAGTGCATCTGCAATGTTTGACCAGTGAGAAACATTCCAGCGCTGTCTTCATTCCATGCACGTCTCCTAACAGGGCTGAGCCCCTGGCTGATAACTGGGACTCACGTGCTGATGCCTGCTGTAATTTCAGGGGCTGTATGTGTGTTGCTTGTCAATAATGTGTGTGTATGTTTAAGAAGCAGGTTGTAAAAATGACCTTTTACCATGTACATCTTCATGTGTTTATTTGCAAGATTGTGCACGTGCCTACCTTTGTATCTTTTAGTATCATTTATATATGCAAAGATGTGTCTATTTTAAAACAATTCGCACATGTTTTCCAAGTGAAAAAAAGTTCTTCCTTTGGAGAGGGAAGATAAGAACACCCTCATTTTTATTAAGCCTCCCAGTAAGAGTACTCCTGACTGTTGCATTAATTAATCATGGTACAAACACCTTCCTTTGCTCTTTTCAATCCTCACACAGATTGCCTGTGCCGTCTTTGCTGCCCTCCTGCACTTCTTCTTCCTGGCAGCTTTCACCTGGATGTTTCTGGAGGGGGTGCAGCTCTACATCATGCTGGTGGAGGTTTTTGAGAGCGAGCACTCCCGGAGGAAGTATTTCTATTTGGTCGGGTACGGCATGCCTGCTCTGATTGTGGCCGTGTCGGCAGCGGTGGACTACCGGAGCTACGGCACGGACAAAGTGTGAGTGACCTTGGCGTTGCTTGGACCTGCTCAGGAGAGATGGGAGTGGGGACAACAAGGGGATGTGAGGAGCCCTTAGGGTTTGTTCAGGCAGAGCTCAGTCAGGAGGCATGCCTTGCCTTATCTCTGTGTCTCCAGTGCAGGAAAAATTCCCCACTATGAAATGATTCGCAAAGGTATTTTCTAGGGAAGTCAGTCGAGGAAAATTTTGTCACGTAACATCATAGAGGTGACTACATAATATCAGCAGAGGTGACTGTCCCAAGTCTCAGTTTGGTACTATATAAGCAAGATCCTCCTTCTCTAACCAAAGAGTATTTCTTATTTGGATGAAGATACTGCTTTCTTCCTCTTTTTTTTAAACTGTTCTATCAAATTAAAAGAGCCTGCAGGCAAAATAGGTGGTGACTGTGGAGTGCATTAGGCTCTTTGCAAATCAGAACAGCTATGTCATTTATCATGAATATTCTTAAGTGTTTTCAACATTGCTGAAGCTGGTATGAAAGCACAATTTAGATAATCATGCAACACCGTCTAATGGAAAACAAGGGGAAGACTGAGCCTTTGATTCTCTTTGCTATCTTTGCTACAATAACACTAATAATGTGTTTTTATTGGCTTTTTTTTTTTCTTCTTCCCATGTCAGTCTGCCTTTCTACTCTCACTTTAACTGTGTTAAGGGCTCAATACAAAGGCATATATAGCAACGAGCCAGTGGTGGTTTTAAAGCTGTTTTTTAGCATAGGTTGGGTCAGACCGTGGCAGCATTTGATCTTCTGTTAGGTTCAACTGCAAATTTTTTGCCTGAAACCTTATTGGTATATATGAACCTTTATTTCTTGAAAAAGGAGATCTGTAGAGCAGTGGAGCTGCTCATGATCCATTACCATGCCAGCAGGTAGGCTTAGGTCCCAGATGGGTATTTGTGTTGTGTTCCTCTCATGAGTAGGAGAGTAGTGACCTGAATTTGTATAAACGTCATGCTTTGTGGAAAGGAAAGGAAATGGCCCACACAGATAAGGGTAGGAGGGTGTAAGTTTTTAAGGATCACTACCAATTTATCCAGAGTAGTTTGACTGACTTTTACAGGCCTAGAGGGCAAAGAATAAGTAACACAACAGCTGATTGCCATTTTTGAAGAAGACTTGCCATCAGTTGCCACCTGTTTTCTTCCCCAACAAGCTCTTCTGTTCACTCCCCCTCTTGAGCATTATATAAGCACTTATTGAATCAGGTATGGAAACAGTTTGCCTTGTCCCTTTAGACAAATTTATTCTTAACTGTGGTGTTTCTGTGAAGGACATACCTCTTCACAGTGGCCTACATCGGGCACGTTGAGCCTCAAACATATTCCAGCTGTCTGGAAAGTCAGTTCCTGCACATCTGCCATTGCTGGAGCAGTGTCCTAACCTGTCCGGTTTGCAGTGTAGTATTTTGTGGCTACTTTCCACGCTGTTCACCCTTTGGCTTTTGCAAACAGGCCTTGGGTGCCCAAATGTTTCCATGGCATGGAAGCTACAGGCAGAAAGTTTGGCTGAAATTCACTGAAGGCAAACAACAAAATTTCACTGTCTTGGCATTGAAGAGGCAGCAGTCCTGTGTGTGTGCCAATAAAATATGTCTCCCTCCCCACAGCACTAAGTAGTATTTTTAATGATTAAGCATGTATATATAATATTTTGCAAATAAATATTTACAGGAATTTGCAAATCTAAAATATTTATTTATAATTTTTAATTCCAGAATGCACAATTTTATCACGTTCTCATAGAGGAAAATAAAAAACATACAATATGTTTTGTATAACTATCATGCTCCATCTGGTTGATGGATGATGATGTATTTTTCAGTATAATGTTATTAGAAGGGTAGAACTGATTAGAATTTGTAGTGAACTATATGCCAGGCATACATAATTTGATTGCAAGAAGTTGCTTGGTTTTGCCAGGTTTTGTAAAACATCCTCTGGAATATATTACTTGCCTCCCTCCATTATTTACTGCATTTGTTTAAGCAGGACTTATGGCGCTGTTAGTATTATTTGTTTTTTGCCTGGCATTTGGTGCCACCATTCATACGTCTCAGCATGATTTGCTTAAACACGCAGTGTAGGGTTTTCTTGATTTCATTTTCCTTTCTAAATCCAACCCGCCTGTAGCACATGCCCAGATTACATAGCCAGGAACAGGCAGTTGTTCCTCCCTGTGTTGCTTTACTCATCACTTGGTGCTTGTGTTCTTCTGAAGTGTCCCATGCCCTACTATTCATGTTGGCATTTTAGAGTAGCTGCTCCATAAAGATACTCTTATATGCTTAATTATTTCAAGGATAGGGATTGATCCTTTTCCTTTTACTATTTTTTGTTTAAGTGCTGTTCAAACCCCTTATATTAGGAGATTAATTTGCTTTTATGACAAAGCAGCAGCACAGTGACTCCGTTAAAAGACTATCCCATTCAGGCTGGCTGAACTGTGTTTGGTCCTTTCCCCCAGATAAAACAGAAATGTTGCATCTCACCTTATTCTGATTGTAACCTCTAAAGTAAAGATGAAAAGCAGGAAGCCCCACTGCAGACAGTGTGGTTCCCCCCACATTGCCAAATCCTTTGCCAAAGGGATTCTGGCAATGCTCTCATGAACTGCCAAGTGACCATTTCTTACAGGCCATGTCTTCAGCTGCTGAGCCTTAAATAGCCACAGCTCAAGTTTTGCTGCAAAAAGGAAGATACTGGAATTGTACTTTAAAAAAAAAGTTTAGAAGTTACATCATTTGCCTTGTCCTGTGTGTTAACCAAATCCGTCCATCTCCTGGACAGATACGATGTCAAGGATTGTGGTGGGCAATGCTGCAAAATGCAAAGAAAATAGTATAGAAAATAGTATTTGCATTTGTTGTTAGTGTTTGAAAATAACTTGTGTCTAAAATTCAGTAAAAGCTCAATTATGAATTTAGCAGCCTCCCTTTGAGACGACTCATGCTAGAAGCAGGCCATCCCAAATCAGCAGCAAGAAGCTATTCCATATTTCCGTACTTTCCTGGGTTTCATATCAAAGCCTCTTACAAGTTGCAGAGGAAAGCAGCTACACTTTGAGTGGTTCAATATATTTTAGAAAACGCACTTGTAGGTATATTCATCCACTGGTGATGAAATCCATCATGGCAGGGATCTCTCTTTTGTTTCTCCCCCCTTCCTCCCCGCTTCTGGAATGCTATAAAGCAGGATATACACGGTAAGCAATCCAGCTGTCAGAAAGCAAAATGAAAGCCCTGTGTATGTACACAGCCTCCGAGTCCATCAGCCAGGCGCCGACATTTCATGCATGTAAATGCTGCTCAGAAAATAGCTTCTAACAATGTGGTCTGTCTTGGGTGGCTCCACTGAACTTGTTTTATTTGCAGTGCTGCTGCCAGTGTTTGGAGGAGGAGGCATGAGCTGTGTGGATGCTGAACTCCATTAAGCAGAACCCGTATTGCACCCTTGAAAGGCATGTCTGGTGCATACATATCCCGTTACTGCATCCTGAAAGGGTGGCTGTACAGCCACGTGAAACAAACCACTGCGCTCCCATGAACAACATGATATGTTTAGGGCTCTTCAAATTTTATGGTCCAATGGCAGCTAATGATTGTTTATTGGTTATATTTAATGCACACCAGGGATAGTTTAGTATTTGATTTCTCTTCATGCAGAAAACAGAGTAAACTCTTTGTAGTCTTTATTACCTGGGAAAAGCTTTAGGTGAATATTGTGAGTTGTCACTGTGGAAAAGGAGGAAATTAAAAAGTAAAGGAGAGCAGTGCCACAGAGCTTGTCACGAGAACTGAATGCGTTGGGGTGACTCCTAGAAGAAGCGATGGGGTTTTGAGCAGTATTCCCTACACACACACATTTCCTGATAATCCGCTTGCCTTGCACTGAGCCCTGAAGGAGCTCGTTTGCTTAATGGCAGCACAGCCTAAACTCGTAATGTGGCAAGTCCGTGCTCACAGCGCAGCTGCGCGTGGAGGGTCACACGTAACTCGGCAGCCCAAGATTAGCAACTCCGGGAAGTGAGTTGCCTGATTGCTTCCTTGTTTTGAGGAGCTCATTTATGCAGCTCATTGTGCGTGTGGGTTTTTGTCTTCTAAGGCAAGAAAAGCTCAGTGTGGTACTTGTCTGATTAGCAATTTACAGCTCCACAACGCGTTTGGCGGGATGCCTGTGTTTTGATGTTTTGGTCTTAATTTGCATTTTTAATGAGGTATGACTTAAACAGGTTCAAAGTTTTATCTCTTCCTGATGACCACCAAAAACCCCAGCTTTTTTTTTTTGAGTCACCCAAGATTGAGTATCACACATGGTTTCATAGAAAGGCGAGTTTTCTATTCTAACAAAAAATGACATTGCATTCTTAGAAGTGTGCAGAGAGGCCTAAAAAAAGCCTTCTCTGTTTTTCACAAGCTGTGCTCTGGCTTAGGTGAAGCCACCTCTCCTGGGGCTCCTTTTGCTCCATGCCTGGCCCCCACTTATCCTGATGGCAGGACCTGGTTCCTCTGCTGTTTCTCATCCACAGCATCCGTCTCTTGTCACGTAGTTGTTTTCTACAACTGAAGAGACAGATATTTAAGGGGAGTGGAGTGGAAAATTTCATCCTTTTTGCTGTGTGGAAAAGGAACCAGTTGCTTTGCTCTTCTTTGCTGAGCCTGGCACAGCTTTTTGCTCATTCTGTATTTCAGCTTTCCCTGGTTTTCCCCATGTCCCAATCTCTATGCATTCAAAACCAGCTGCACCAGATGTGACTGTGGGGTGGTTGCCATGCTTCAAGAAGTAAAGAGAGGGTTCATGTGTTTCCTCTTTCCCAGGCTTTCCAGGAGCCAGGTTGCTCTTTAAGCTGAAGGAAAACCAAGTTGATGGCAACTAAAATACAGTGTTCCCAACTCCTGCGCAGCAGGGGCTGGGGGCTGTTTTGAATGTTAAACTGGCCAAAAAAAAAGTTCAAAATATTTTCATTAAAAAAAAAAAAAAACACAAAACCAAAAAAAAAACCCCCGCAGCCCTCTGAGTCCTCTCCCACACACCAGCACTCATTATCAGTAGAAAAGAGTGATGGGGCTGCATATTCCGTGATTTATATACAGCAGCTGAGGCATAAGCACTAGTTACTCATTTTTCCTGAGGGGAATGGGATAGGTAAAGAGTCTGAAATGCCGTGTAAATATGTGAGCTGCTGCTATGCGGACATCCCTGTTCAGGAATGGGGGAGGACTTCTTACATGGACTTCATTATCCTTGAAACCTCTATTCCTTTGTCAAATCTAGTTGCAATTGGGCGACATTTCAGATGTTATTATGGGTGATACACAGATGTCATGATCGCATAAACCTTTTCCTGTAGGGAATCAGACTCTAGTAGTTTCGAGTCACTCATGTTGTTCCATTACCAGCTGCATCTAAATCACCTTGAACTTCAGCAGCCACGGAGGAAACAAGGTTTCCCAGCAATCGCTCTGAAAGCCTCTGTTTGGCTCTCACATTAAGATTTTGATGCTATCACATGAAGATTCTGGATGAGCAGCTGCAGAGGCAGATCAGGAATGACAGTCACGGAAGTGACGGTATTTTAATTTGTGACAAATAGTGGTATGAGTGTATATATATATGTATCAATACATCTCCAGTACTGATGAGACCTGAAATTTATATGGTCTGGGAGGGAAGTGAGAAGTTTTCTCTGCATATATGAATTAATTACTATCTTGGCTTCTCCCAGTCACGGAGGTTCAGGGCATGTTTTATTCTCTCTTCAGGCATCTCCTGCTGATCATCTCCCATGGGGCTGCTGGCACAGACCTTTCTGCCTGTTGCAAAGTCCATTGGAAGGGAAAAAGCATTAGGCACATACACTAGAGCTGTCATTTGTGAGAGCTGCTATCTCCACCACCATGATAAATTCATATATACAGTTCCTGTTACTTGCCTAATTATGAAATTCCATCGGATGTTTAGTATAAGAGTGGTTTTATGCTTTCTCAGTCCTTTGTGTATAAACGGAACTGTGATTTGCAGCATTGCAAACACGACAAGATATTATTATTTTAAACATCATGTGAAACTTTCTTGGAATTTACATTCGTCTGTCTTGTAACGAGTCACTTCCATTTTATCTTCCTGTCGCCCGGAATGAACTAGGAATGGAAATGTAATTTCCCAGGGGCCTTAAAAAATGTGGGGAGTATTAAATGCGGTTGAAATTAAGCGATTAATAATTTAGTTTTAGGCCATGAATCAACTTCTTGTGATAGCGCAGACCATATGCAACCCTGGAAACATTAGTGGAAACAAAACACTCAGGAGGTTCAGGGAAATAAAACACTTTAAAGGGGAAGTTGCTGAACCTAATTAAACCTCAGCCTTCTGTTACCCAATTCATGCTTCCTATTTGCACCAAAGTTTCTCTGATGTGCTTGCTGGAGAAATGTCATCTCACTTGACAGCTGACAGACAGCTTGCATTGCATTAGAGCTGGAGAGCAAAGAGAAGCATAAAGCAAAGAAGAAGCTCTTCGGATGTTCATCAGACCCCTTCCTTAAAAAAAACCCACGGTTTAAAGAGTTTTTCTGAGAGATGCAGAAAGCCTTAGCAAATAGGCCTTATGCCATTTTCTCCCTGCTTCCTCTAGAGGTAATTATCTTACTCCATCAATAGCGCTGTCAGAAATTGGGCACATAATTCAGCATTTAAATGAACAAGCAATGTAATATTTCCTGTCTCCCACCGGCGTGTTTTGCAGCTCACATTCTTCTCTGTCAGTTGCTCACTCTTGATGTATGTCCCGAGTGCAGTCCTTGAATGCCTTCTTTCCCCTGTGTTTCATTACAGATGTTGGCTCCGACTTGACACCTACTTCATTTGGAGCTTTATAGGACCGGCGACCTTGATAATTATGGTAAGAACTCCTAATTAACTACTCCATCTCTCAGGTCAAGAAATAAAACTTTTGCTGTCCCTTTTCTCTTTTTCTTTAATTTACACAGATTAATTTGAGGAAGGCATGTTCTTCTTTGACCCCACCTGGCATAGCAATTAGAGCCTCATTATGAGAGGCTCTTGGCATTGCAAAATACTTGATCAAAATGGACCAGGGAGCGTCAGAACGGGCACTTGCAGATTTGGTTTCTACCACTGGGCGTTTAGAGGTCTCAGACTCTATTTTGATGCCACTCACTGCTCATACCCTTTCTGAATTCCAGAGTGAAGTTTTGCATTGATGATGCAAAAAAGAAATGAAAAAAAAAGAAAATCTGGGGTGAGGGGGGGGAGGGGGATGAAAAGAAGTCCAAACTGGAAAAGAATTTTGATGAGGGTTTTTCCTTCCCAGCAGAAGTTGAAGCTTGTGTGACTTCATGTTTAGCGCATTGCCAGCATATCAGCTAACACAGCAACAAGGTAGAGAACCTAACTTTAGAGACAGCTGGAGTTTTCTTATATTTTAATCGCTACAATATGGCTTGAATAAACCATCCTTTGTTTTGACTAGACTACAGTTTGGCTAGCACAGAAAACCAGGCGCTCTCACTTCAATGCAGACATTGTCTCTGCTTCTTCTGCTTCTCCTTCAACTTGGGAGCCATTTGAGCAGCCTTCCACATCAGGAAGGGGGCCATGCCACCAACTACAACTGTTGGAGGTTTTTTTTCCCTTAAACAATTCATTCATAAAAAGATATCTTCCCTTTTTGATTATGTCTCAAATCCTAGACTGGGCTTTTGGGAAACTCCTTTCCAGGAATTGGCCGCCTTGTGAACACCAAGGCATGGAAACCCCATCCCATCTTTTGCAGAACAAATCAAACTCTTTTTTCCTGTTGTCTTTCAACTTTGCATTGTGCTAAGCATCAGTTGTGATTTCCCTGCGCATCTGCCCCATTACACTGTGTTTAAAAGGTGTATTCACAGTAGAAGATGCTTTTATGCTTTGTTACAATGAGGCTGGCTAAGTAAGATGTTTGGGGTGACTTTTCATGACTGTACACCTCTCAGACACAGAAAAGCCCTACGGCAAGTATTTTTAATTTTCCATAATGCTGTTGGAAGCACTACAGATGAGGTTAGAACCAGCTTTGCATCAGCGGTGCCACAGCATTGGTAAGGCTGTGGCATCACCAGTGCTGCAATCTACAGGCCAGCTCACCTTATAAAATGCTTAGAAATTTTCTGTGATTCAGTCACTATGAAACTGTACTGTGAGCTAATTTCCTACAGTAACCCATCTGTTACAGAGAAGGAGCTGATTTTCTCCCCATCATGTTGTGCTGTGTCACATAATACTTTTTTTTTTTCCTCCCCCTCCATTGCAGCTTAATGTCATCTTCCTTGGGATTGCTCTCTATAAAATGTTTCATCATACTGCCATACTGAAACCTGAATCTGGATGTCTTGACAATATCAAGTAAGTGGTTTTTCTCTGCCTGTTTCTGTCTTTTGCTGTTTATTCCCTCATTCCTCTGAGGAGCAAAACAGGGGAACCAGCTCTGCCAGCAGCAGTGCTAACCAGGGGATAATACCTTGGGCTATGGCGCTGCAGAGTGGTTTCTAAAAGATGCCAAGTGGCTGATGATGAAGCACTGTACTGGGATTTGGCTGCCATTGGTGGCATTTTCCATTCAATTTTGCATGAAGGAGGCAAAGCTACATTTTCTGTCCTTGAAGCAGGTAACCTTCTAGTCTATGTAAAGGAAATTGTGCCCAATAATTACCAGCTAATTATTGCAGTCTCTACAGGGAAGGTGTTGAAACTGTTGATTATTACTACTTCTGTGTGCTCTGAGGGCGGCTGCCTTACTTCTTTTCTGTTTGTTTTGGCCCCTGACAGATTCCATGACCCAAATTTTCCCCCAGAGTCTGATTGCTTTCAGCAAAGTTATTGAGGATTTACCTGGGGGTGCCCACATCAGCAGGTGGATGTGCTTGCCAGCCAAAGCGTGGTTTGCCCTTGTACTGGGTTAACATCTGAGCCTGGGCATCTTACTGTCTAGCAAGCTGCTTCATTATATTGATAGAATATTAGTCTCTGTCAGTGCTTGTTTATTCAACTACCTCAGGATTTAATTACTCTCTTCAAAAACACAAGCGAGATTTCAGGTGCAGCGCAGGATAAGATTGGGAGCCCGCTAATTAATAAAACCTACTAATGAGCTTCAGGAGGAGGAAATAGTTGGGAGTCAGCGCTTTACTGCTCACCCAGGAAAGGAGAGCATGGTGCAACGCGGCTTGAAGTGGGTTCTCCTTTCTCTTTCGTGGTAGGAAAGGGAGAAGAGGCGTTAGGGGAGCTCATTAGAAGATGTCTGAATTGCACAGTTGCAAGGCAGCTCTCAGCAAGGCTGTTGTTCTTAGTGCTGAGCCGCTCCTGCAGATGCGGCTTTAATTTAAACCAGGTCGGGGCCCTGCCTCTGAAAACTTTCTCAGCAGCCAAGGCTTGCAGTGCCATTAGTGTGCCACGACCTGGCATGGTCCTTTAGGTGAAGTTTTAGTTTCTTAGGTGCAGCTTCTCCCTTGAGGGTTGGGAGGAAAGGGAACTGGAGTCTGTACAAATGCAGGAGACCCCTGTGAGCTCAGAAACCCACAGACCCCTCATTCACCTGGGTGGTGGGGAGTCTATTCTGCAGGGAGCCTCAATTCCTCCTGCCATCGCTCTGCTATAAAATGAAATTAGAGGAGCAATCCCTCCTGGATGTCCAGGATTGATCCCAGAAACATAGTCTGTCATTTGATCTTGGATGAGGCATTAAAGGCACAGTACCTTTAATAACGTTTATTAATATGGCTACTTGTCATGCATTAGTGCTATGGGATTGCTCGCTGAGAACAGTCTCTCTGAGGTTACCCACACAAAATCTGTTTAGAAAGCCTTACAGTATGACATTTAAATTAAAAACTGGGGAGAAAAAAAACCAACAAAGCCCTTATAATTAAAGCAGAAATAATAAATGCCTACTGAATAATCTTCTTGAGCTAATATCTAGAATCTTTGCTTTAAATGCCAGGAATTTATACAACCAGTTGCATCAATTATAATGTCATTGTAAAATATTTTATAGGTTCTTTGGCAAATGAGTGTCTATTCCTGATTTGACTTCATTAAAACATTTTGAAAACACAAGCAATTAAAATACTTTTAAGTATGTTGCTGATACTCTTCCAAATTCTACTCTTCATTACAAATTACTTTTTATGCTTGAGAAAATAAGAGCAACATAACATAAACTCAGGAAGATCCCAGGCTCACCCTAGGAAGTTTATCAAACCAAGCATTTCAGAACAGACTTGGTTGTAATTTCTGAATGCCTAAGCAGGACATCATTAAGTCTCTAAATTCAAGACATGTGTTCTCTCAGTGTTGGATGTGCTTGGGTTAGGAGGAAGTGCAGATTTGTAACAGAGAAGGGAATTCACCTTGGAGGGAGGTTTCCTAGGGAAGCGAGGGGCTTGCAATATCTAGGAAATTTTTCAGTAAGATCATAGTGGTCTTCTAGATACAATCATAGTCTTGTTGCAGATAAGGTCATGGTCTTCCTCCACAGTCATTGGCTCTAACTCAGTTCCGTTCCAAAATGTGGATATGTTACAGCAGCTCTGGAATGAAAAAGCCACAGAACATGTTATTTCACAGAGGACCACAAAGATCCTTTCTGAGCTTTCCTCTGTGGGTCTACAGGGTTAGTAAAAAGGCACTCAGGTCCCAGAGCCTCGCATCTTGTTGTATTGCTTTATATTTAATAAAACAAACCGAACCAAGGGCCTGCATTGGAGGGCCCCTTGCTGCCATCTGCATGTGACAGCTTTACAGCACATGGAGAGCTGAATGGGAGTTTGTTCTCCCAACTCATTTCCTAGCATTACTCTGTGTTAGGCTGTGGTGAAGCTCTCGCAACATAAATCCTGAGCCTGTTTAACAACAGCAAAATACTTGATTCCCTATGGCAACGTAAAAATAAAGGCCATAAAATATTTTAATAGGCTGTTAATAAGCGCCCCAGCAATCTGGTCCTTGCCTATGTCACTTTAAAGGTTAGAAATACATTATGAAGTATAGAAAATAGAGAGCCAAATAACTCCACTTAAATTAATGAACTTGATAAGGGATCAGGTGTCACCTGGGATACCTTTAATTACTGCACCAACAGAAAAGCCATTCAAAGGGCAGTGCCTGAACCAGATGCTGTGGGGCTGATAGATTTGTAGGCACTGTGCAAAGTTGTAAAAATAAGCTTCCCTAACCTTCAGGAACAGTCCCTGGATTATTGTGCCAGCATAGGAGAGTCTGACATTCCTGCGGTGGGGCACTGGTTACCCAGGGGTTACCCAGCAAGAGATTTGATGAGTACAGAGCTGGTTTATTTTTGTCCTTGTTAACTTTTCTGGCTTAGCCCAGCACTTTGAAGAGGGAAGAGGGGTAACCACATATGTGGGTCCTTCCCCCTGTGCCAGTGGCATCCTTCCTACATGACAGGTTGGTACTTAGCTGATTCAGTGGGTTGTGCCCACCGAGACAGCAAGATTCGTGCTCTAGTCCTACTTTTGAGAAATGTAGCCAGGAAAAGATGTGAGCCTGTGTATGTGGGATATGTTGTTCAGAGCTGCAAGAGTTTCTGTGCCTGCCACTGCCTGCCAGGACGTTGGCTTCCATTTTATAAGAAATACCATCCACAAGAGTAGCATGCTTTTACCTAGGCCCTTATGAGAAAGCTCTGTTTGGTGTCTTCCTTCAGTATTTCTACACAGAAATTTTAAGGATTCATCCAGGGTAGGTTTCTCTTCTACCCTTTAAAGATCTCTGTAGTATGAAGTGACACAGACAAGAATGCCAAAACAGCTGCCTCTTGGGTGGTGTGTGTAGCTTCTGCCCATGCCTCCCCAAACACAGGGTGAGAGGGGATTTTCCTTCCCAGCCTTTTACTATGGCTTTTTCTGAGTGCTTGAAGTCCACTGTGGCCATTGCTCTTTAATCTCTGTGTGGCTTGCTGGCAAACACAGGTGAGCAGAGGTGGGCAGAGAGGAGCATTGTTTAGTCCTTGGTAGCTCTGCCCACGTCACACGTATCTCACTCCTGGTGCATCTGAGGCTAAAAGTGGGATGCAAAGGGTGCACAAAAAGGCTCTTGAGCACAAACTAATTTACTGTCAACAAATGTACCCAGGAAGGCATTGTTTTGGCAGATTGATTCCCCCAGCCCTTATGAGCTTGCAGGGAAGGCACATCTTTCAAGCCAGGGACTACGTAAGCTTTTTGGATGGCGAAAGCCTGCTGTGCTGCTTGCACCTGTAGCCTGTGAGGTGGAGACTGTAGGCGTATCAGCGTGGTATTGATGCACTCTTGCTAGCAGATGGCTCCTCATGAGGATGTGTTACCAGCTGGAATTCTGTAGAGCAGCTGTGAGGCTGTTTTACCGGAGGTTGCTGCTGTGTGGAGTGATTTCTGGAGCTGAGCAGCTCAAAGTCTCTCCTTCGTGCTTTTCCATTGTGCCGGGAAGATGTTAGATGTGCAAAATGTCTCAGACTGTTGCAGACAAGACTACACTGAATCTTTTTCATATTCACATTCCTGTAGGAAGCCTTATGTGACACAGGAAAATACATTATGCGTGAATAGTCCAGCACAGTTCTTCCATTCTGCATCCATCAACTCCTTTCCAGGTGGTCAGGCATGTACTGTGGCAGCTTGCAAACCAGGTTTTCATCCAACCCATGCCAGATGCTGCAGCACAACAAACCATCCACATTTCCAGATGCTTAACCACCATTCTCTGTGCAAAACAGGGTGTCAGATGAAGCCCCTCCTCAAGTGCCTTTGCATTGTGTGGCAGTGCAGTGCTCACGCTGCGGCCATTTAAATACTGCTCATTCAAATCATCGTAGTTCTAGTAAAGGGAAAAAAAGAGGAGCTACACTCATGGTAATCCAGATGTGTTCTTCAGCATATCTAGTGAAATCTTAGCTCTTGTCTTTGCTGCAAGCTCTCATTGTGCACTGTGTGGGGCATATCAGTTAGTGACATGAAACACTGCTAGAAAATTGGGAGGGGAGAGCAGTCATTTAGCTAACAAAAGGCAAGTCTTACAAGCAGGTTAAGACGGTTCAGCAACAGGTAGCAGCAGCTGCTGCACCTGAAGTTACAGTGGACTTTCCCAAATGGCTGAAGGGGAGAGGATCTCTCTCAGCAGAGACCAGAAGCCATCATTTTCCGTACCTTACAGACATAACCTTTCCTTTGAAGTTCCCACAGGCATCCATCCCTTCTCTCCCTGGTGCTGCCTGGCTGTGGTTGAGTCTGTTAGCGTTTCCCCAGGCCAGACCAGACTTCCTGACATTCTTCTGTGCTGTAGTATGTGGCAACAAGATTTTATTTTGTTTACTTTGGAAGAGCAACACATCAGCTGTAGCTGCCAAGAGCAGTTGCAGACCTGCAAGAAAGAAGACAAGAGGCAAAGGGCTTTGCCAGTTTGTTTCCCTTTTTGTCCCGTTTTATCGTGTTATTGTTTTAATCAGGGTATAGCTTGGTTTGTGCCATAGGCCACCTGGATGCTCTTTAAAAAGCACAATGTGTGGGGATCCCTTCAAAGAGGAGTGCGTGAGGCTGTAGTCCTGGGTTTGTTGGAAAAACTCATTTAGTGCAGTAGAAACTCGCCTGAAAGTCATCCTGGAAATTTAATTTTCTTTCCTTCAGACAGGGAGACCCAGGGTCTTAGCTGGGAGAACCTTTTGTTGCTAAAGAGGCACTATTAATTAGGGGCCTTGAGATAGTTTAATCCTGGCGTTAATCACTGTAGTTCTGCTGCAGTTTTCTTCCTCTTGTGGAAACCTGCTCCCATCCCATATTCTGCAATTAAAGAATAAGCACTATATCAAAAACATGAAATTCCCTAGAAAAACGTATATTTATTCCAAGCGCACAGGAGATAATGTTTTTAGGTATTGTGGCTGGATTCACAAGAACACATGCTGAAATCCCAGTAACGGGGCTGAAGCAGAAATGTCCTGCATTGCAGCCTTCAGAAATCAATCCTCAAATGACCAAAACCAGCCCTCCTCTGCTTGCTGGCTGCCATGGAAGTTTTGAATGGTCCACAGCTAAGGGCACACAGCCCTGATTTAATGACTAAACAAAAATGTGTATGTTCTCTCAAGTTTCTGACTGGAAATAAAACTCACACCATACTCTTCTATTTTATATTTTTTTTCCATGGAAGTCTCTTGCTCAAAGGCTTGCAAGAAATAAATCTAAGAGTGCACAACTTAACAGCCAAAAGTAGGAGCCAAATGTAAAGACTTAACCTTGATTATTACTATATAAAACCTTGCAAAGCCCAGTCTGGGCTCCTTCAGGGAGTCTGGCCCAGGTTGGGGGAGGTAAAGGATGGGGAGCACCAGGCACAAAACTGAGAAGCCCCTTTTGAAGATATGCTTCTTTTAAAACTGTTGCCATAGCCTGCTCTCCCCATATGTTGTATGGGTGTAAGTGATTATCTGCTCATTTTCATGCTTCAACATATGTATTTTATTTAAAGAGACATGACTAATGCCAGCCCCCAGATTAGCTTGTTGTTTCAGTCCTGTGGGTTTGCTTAAGTCATAAAAAAAATCCTGAGTTAGGTAGAAAATTGAAAACAAAGGTTAAATAGAACTTCCAAAAATCATCTGCAGAAATGTTTAAATTAAATCCTTGATTCAACACAGCGGTATTGTGCTGGCAGGAACAGAGGTTTACCAGTCTAGTTTTATTTACTCAGCTGATTGAAATGCAGAAAAAAGTAAACATCCTGGGTTTGGTGCAGTGGGGAATGAGTTAGACTTTTGAAAATGCAAGACTTTTTTTTTCTCCTTTGATACGAAGCGCTTGCATTACCAATGAAGAACAATAATTTGTAGCAGGTATGCTTTTACTAATGGAAGATTAATTTGTGCTTTGTTCTGGCCATTTTAGAAACAAAACAAAGTAGGGAGACAATAAGGATTATTCCAGCTTTTTCTACGGAGATTTAAGATCCTCTATTGGTTTCCAGATCTTCTTTGTTTAATCATAAAATGCTACAACTTGGAAATAGGTTGTGATGACAAAGGGTCTGGAACTGAATATTGTGTTGGGTTCACCCAGGGGACTGGACTTGCAGAACAACAGCGCTTTAATCCTTCATTACCTCTGGGTTTGTGGTTGCTTGGGAGTACAGAGGAAGGACACGGTACAATGAGGGGTCCAGCTCTTGGGAGCTTGCCCAGCACAGCATCTAGGTGCAAAAGGTCCAATCCTTTATCTTCAGAGTTCTCAGGTTTGTGGAGTAAGGGCTGAGGGTCTGGCAACATGAAGACTCCCTATTTGGAGCAGCAAGTGTGGAGAGGAAGTTTTCCTGATTGGACATTACCTATAACTTAAAACAACAGTGCCTATACAGAGTGAGCTCTCCTAAAGATTTTCATACAGCCCTACTAACAAAATAGAAAGACTAATTGAGTAGGCTGTTCAGGAAGAGGGCATTGAAAAATCTCTCCTTCCCGTCCACCTCTGCTATATGCAGCATTTTTGGACTCCTCTGACTTCTGGGGACAGGAGGCTCAGAGCACAGCAGCTCCAGGGATGGCTTTTGGAAAGGAATCATCCATGGATTCCTGTTCCAGGAGAGGATAATCTGATCCTAGGGAACCAAAAGGGCTCTCGAGCCAGTGTTTGGGTCTGGATAAACTTGAATGAGAAGTAAATGTGTTCTAGGAGCGCTTGGGACATGTAGACAGCGCATTCTCTGTCACCAGAAATCTTAACAGGAGTGTTTTGCAAGGATGACCAAATGATCTGGGCACTTCAGAAAATGAGGAATACCTTTTTCCTCCCTTTGAAAACCTCCCCCTCTGCAAAGTTTAGATATTAGCCATGGAGTACTGAGCTGGGCATTAGAAACAGCTTCCCTCATTTTCGTTGTCCTAGAGCTCAGGCCATGATCTATGTGTTTCATATGGCCTTGAGAGAGAGTACCATGTCTTCAGCCTGATGGTCATAGAATCATAGATTTATAGAATATCTTAAGGATCATTGAAGTCCAGGTCCTGGTTCTACACAGCAGAACACCCAAAAGGCATTTTCCAAAGGCTTCTTGAGCTCTGTCAGGCTTGGTGCTGTGACCGCTTCCCCTGTGAAGCCTGTTCCAGTGCCCAACCACCCTCTGGATGAAGAACCTTTTTCTGATATCCAATCTAAACCTCCCCTGACACAACTTCTGCCATTCCCTTGGGTCCTGTCACTGGTCACCACGGAGAAGAGTTCAGTGTCTGCTCCTCTACTTCCTCTCATAAGGAAGCTGCAACTGCAGTGAGGTCTCCCCTCAGTCTCCTCTTTATCAGGCTGAACAAGCCAGGAGTTGTCTCGGATCTCTCTGCATCCTGTGTAAGAAAGCACCATGCTTCTTAGTCCCCTGGTTAGCTCAGTGCTGCTCCTATGTAGCCTTCATCTGCATCTCTGCATGAGCAAACTTCAACAGGCAGCCTAAAGCAAACCCAGAAAAACCACTCGGAGTTGGCACAAAATGAATTATTTACAAGCTTCCTACCAAGAAAAGGTATGGCTCATTTATATTTTGCCCAAAGGCAGAGTTTGTGAGCACCTCAGAGGCAGAAGCCCTGCCAGTGCTGGAAAAACATCTGAGAATACACTTTTGTCTGCATGCCTTTTTCCCCCCAGAGATGTTGATGGCAGCATCTGATTTCATTTGTTGCCATGTGCTTTTGTTTGAGTTTTTCACAGAAGGGTTTGGTGGATATCTGATTGTTTTGGTTTGGGGTTTTGGTTGTTTACCTATGTTTTTGTGATAGTTGTGTTAATGTTGAATGGTGATTGTAAAGTACTAATCTTCCCACTGACAGGTGTCATCCTTTATGAATTAAAAACAAAAAAAAAATCAATCAGTGGCTATTGATTTGAGAGAGTGTCCTGGAAGATATTAAATACCTACAGTCTTTCTGTGAACCCATAAATCATGATTATTGTTTTAAAAGGCCATACATTTTAAGCACTTTGTCAGCAAGCCCTGCTGGTGCTATTTGGATAATACAAATGTGTCTAAAGGCTTTGCTGAATCCATATAGTGTGGAAACAATTAGATATGTGGTTACACATCAGTGTGGCTTGAATAATTGTGCCATGCCTTTGCAAAGTTAGGAGGAAGGAAATAAACAGGGTAAGCAATTCTGAGGGTAATTAATTACTTACGGAAAATGAGATGAACTTAACAGAATTGCTCTTTCCAATTGCAATAATTAAGGACAAGTTTCAGAAAGCAGGACATGACTTCCCTGGGTGAGTTGAAGGAAAAGGGATGATGCTTTGCCTTTGACAGAAGAGCCCAGCCACTGGTTGCCCCAAATCATAGGCTTAGGCATCACATAGGGCCAAAGAAGGTTTGGCCTCATTTGTCTGAATAGTATTTGCAGATCTACTGGTGCAAATCAAAAGTGGCTTTCAATATATATAAAATTACCCTTATACCAGGTGGTAAAGCCCCAACCTTTGCAGATCTCCAAGGCGTGCAAAGGCAGGAGTTTCTCCTGCAAGTGAAGCTGTGGCAGGCTCACTGACCCCTGAGATGGTTACAGATGTCTTCAGGGGACTGGCCACCTACTGTAAGGCAGTGCAGGAGCCAGAAGATGAGACTGGTAAATGATGACTGGGAAGGCTGTGTGATGAACACCAGCAGCCTAAGGAAGGAGATTAGGAAGCCATTTGGCTTCATGCCATCAAGGTGGTAACTTTGTCACGAAATGCGAAGGCAAAATCCCTTAAGCACTCTTTTATTGCTTGCTATTGATTTTTCTCGCCATGAAGATGCTCCTTCACTAATTAACGATGAACTCGTTTGCTTTATGAGGGGAGTGCTGGACTTTCCAACTCCTTCCTTTAGATTTTCAGCAGTTCAATAAATCAATCTTTTCTAATCCTTGAAATTAAAAAAAAAAAAGAAATAAGAAAAAGAAAGCAAAACATCCCTACTACTTCATATCGGCAGGTAGTGGGGAGACACAATAGCACACTTTATTTTGTATTTTCCTCCTGCGTGCCTGCAGGAAACATCTGCCTCTCTGCTTTATTTGCACCATGTTAAAATTAATTCCATGGGTCTTTCTGAATGCTTTTGAAGGGGCACATCATCCATCTGTTTTTATTTGGGTTTCATCACCCCTAACAGCTACTAAAGGTCCTGTATACTCACTTTGGTGTTTTTCCTTGCTAGCCAAACAGTTATTTTGGGTCCCAAGGTCTGAGTCCGTGTGCTTACTGAGCCTTTTCCTGCTATCATAGAGATGGGAAAATACTTGGAATGGTCAAAATACTGATAAATTCAAGTTAAGTAAAGTTAAACCATAAAGGGTTGTATAAAATGATAATATGTAAAGTCGATTAGTTATATAGGGTTTTATTAAAGGTCTAGGTTTACTCTAAATGTGGCTCAAAACTACACTTTGTTAAATAAAAAAAAAAAAGCTCTTTTCAAGGTATAAGAGGACTGGCCATTATTCTTTTTAAATGAGAGCTGAATAGCTGCATTTTGACAACAGACTTTCTCTGCTCAGCAGCATTTTTGAACCAATCTGTATGTGAAGGCAAATTCTTGACTTACTTTTCCTGCTGCAAAAAAAGTGAAAGCTTTAACATGTCAGGATATTGCTAATCTACATACATGGAAGTCATTTGCTTCATGTAATATAAGTTGCAGACTGTCTGTAACTGTTTTGGGCTGTCCATGTGTATCCCAACAATTCGGTCTTCTCGTGACAAAAAGGTATTTCTTGAGGTTTTAAAAGGATAGGCAGTGCAAAAGGGATTCCTGAGCTTAGGATGAATTGGTTTGGAAATTCCTTAAGCATCTAAACAAGGATATAAGTAGCTAATTTTAGCAACTTCTTGAAAAAAGCGTTGGTCTGGAAATATCACAGGAATATAGAAAGTAATGTGAACAATCCTTTCTCATCACCAAAGGAGAAGGTACTCTGGGAAATTGAAAGACATCTAACTTAAATAAGATTTTGAAAGAGTTTTACATGGTGTGTAATTAACCTTAAGAAGTCTTTGCCCCAAGGTAAAGTCAGGGCTTTTTTAAGATTAGAAAATGAATTAGGTATTTATACAGATTGGTAGACCATCCACTATCCATCATCTGGGCTGCAAAGAAACACAAGGGAGGTGAGGTAAGATTTCACAGGTTCCATGAATAATGCAGCCACTAAAGATCAGCTTTTTACCTTTAGGTATTTGAAAGTGAAGCCCCCACCTAAGCCATCATTCAGGTGTTCTCTGCAGTCAGTAGAGAAATGTATTTCTTCAGGGAATGGTGAAGCCCCACCTACCTTAAACACCTGTTCTTTTTAGAGATAAATTCCTCTTTGGGGGTACCAGTCTGACATTAACTGTGGAGGGAGCAGAGTCACATAATATAAATGCAGTGGGCTATATCTCTTTCTGTCAGGTACTGGATGAATTTATCCAAATCTGGAAATGGCACTTTAGATGCAGCATCTCAAGCTGTGCTAGGCTAGATTTTCCAACAATTTCTGCTTCAACTATTACTTGCTTTTACTACTAGTGAATATAATCTCAGTTTTCCAGTCAGCACCTCCATTCTTCTGGGAATTAAGGCTCTTCCAAGGCTTTTCTCTTGTATAAGTGATGGTTTTTATGTATTGCAGATAATGACACTGTATTGCTGCAGCACTGATAGGTTTCACAGACTTCACCGGGGTAAAAAAAACCAAAACATTCTGAAGTAATTTTTGTCAGAAATTGTTGCTAACACAAGAGTTAAGCTTCTTACAATACTTGAGTTGGTAAAATGAAAAGGATTGTATTTCATGAGGGATGTAAGAGACTAAGTTCTACGGCCCTTGTGTGTAGAGAATTAAACTGGGAGTTAGGCATCTTTGAAAATCTCACTTGTTTAGGCACCTGTTTGCTTTGGGCAGTGGGTCCTAGACACATCCATGTTGGAAATAGGGTAAAAACTGCTAAGGTCTTTTTGATGGTTTTCTCCTGAGCTGCTTTGAAGTGTTAGCCTCAAGCTCAAAGGGAATCTGAGTTTACCAATTTTCCATTTTGTCTGTACAAAGATGAAATGGAACCTTCATCTTCCTTGAAGAAACGCTGTTATGGGTTGCTGAAAAACTTTGTGAGGGTCTGGATAGTAGCAACAGCATAAAAAAAAAATTCTAAGTCTGCACTTTTATAATCTCATGCTGGTTGCTTTTCAGTATAAAGTCTTTACCATAAATCCTGAGTGCTTGTGAACACAGTAATAGAAATCCAGGCCCTGCTCCTGCCCACATTGCTGGGCTGACAGCTCCAGATTGTCTCATATGTTCATTTCATTTAATTGCATTGTAGGGGAGCTGCAGGTTGCCAGTATTGACCAAAGGAGGTCTCAGCAGGATGGACTGGCCCTGGCTATGTTGGCAGGGATAGTGAGCTGAACCTAGTGAGCCGTCCTCCATCTCTGGCACCCATGGGGGTTTTTGCGAGGAATCAGAGGTTCAAAGGCTCCGTGTCAGTGGGGAGAGGAGGCCTGGGAGTTGGCATCGCCTGCCACACGGGCAGGGTTAGGCACACAGCCTGTCCCAGAAGGTCAGGGAGACTCTCCTAGGAAAATGGCTGCGACTGATCTTGTGTCCCCACAGCGACAGGAGCTCACTTTGAGTGATCCAGCTTGGTTTCTTCGTCGCTGCAGTGAGCTGCTTTTCACCCTTGCCTGGCAGAGGCCTTTCCTTGCCCTTCCCCATGAAATGGTAGTAAATAGGTCCATGCCTTGCCACCCAGGGATTTAGAAGATCCTGATGCCATTACCTCAAGAATGCTGCAGTGTGACTCATAATGTGGCAGCTTGGGAGTTCCACTTTGGAAAAGTAAATGGCAATAAAGATACTCCTGTAACACTCTCCAGCCCCACAAGGCAGAGCGTGCTGGAGGCGTGGTGAAGTTTGGCCACTTGAACACGTGAAAGCCGCCTGTGGTGGCTATGCTGGGATTGCAAAACTTGTCTTCTGCAGGGACCGCTATGACATTTGAAAGATATTTCAAAGTCAATTGACGGCTGTGGGATAGTAGCCAGGAGGGGTAGCTGATGCACACAGCTAGCGATGCCTGCTTCTGTGGATTAAACCAGCGTTCCCAGTCACGTTTCAATTCCCTGGGGCAGCAAGCCAGGCTGGCTGGTGTGTTCCAGGCGCACCTGATGCCAGTCCACCTTTGGTTTTGGTGACGGCTGGTGGGAGAAGGGAGGGGAACTAGCAGTAAACTCTATTCTCTATGTCATTATATTTCTAATGTTGGTGTTCTTGTCTTTATGTCTACGCATTCTTTAGCTATGAGGATAACAGACCCTTCATCAAGTAAGAATGACCTGAATGGCTGATAAATTTCATTTATCAGTGTGGTCTCATGAACCAGCTGTCAGATCAATATTGAAAAATCATTAAAGCTTCTGTCATTCGCTTTTGAGGCAGAAGAGCAAACTGTGCAGGAAAATGGTCAGGCATACAGCTAAGGTGCAGAGTAAATGTGCTGCATGTGTATTGCCAACCAATTGTCACCTTATTTGCTTTATATTCTTTAATTGGATGTTACTTGAATTCGAGGTGAAAGTTCCCAAGTTAATCCTGTGTAGTACAGACTTGTTTTACCAATAGCAGCCTCTGGTCCACTGTGCTGTGTCACTGGGATTGCTTTATGGTAGTATAAATACAGAAGCAAATTTTCAGAAAGGTGCATGGCTGCTATTCCCCATGATTCCCTTCCTAGTTAATGGGAGTAGTTCAAGCAAATCTGTGTGCATTGGTGCACTGGAGACTCCTTGCTCGTTGGAGTACCTCCTAATTGTCCCGAATTGTAAACCACTGATTTTTAAATGCACCAAAAAATGGATATTTTTGTTTCTTTATTGCAATAAAGTTCCACTACAGGAAAGAAAAGCCATGAAAAAGCAGCAGCAAGTCTGTACAAAGGGCAAGAGAAAAACCTCAAGCTGCACCAAAAAAAAAACCCCAGACCTGTGAAGAAAGCCAAAAATGCCTAGAAATTACATACCTTAGGGCATCCACGCTCTTTCTCCTGCAGCTAAAAAAGTAATGTGCAGTAGCACGAAATAGAAGCAAATCAACTTTGCAGTAGACTTTCAGTTTGTTCTTCTGGTGAAGAGTCCTTTGTGTTCATTCTTTCAGCACCATTCCCATGTTCTCTTTCATCGCTTGGTTCTGGTTTTTTTTTCTGCGGATGCGGGATGGAGCTATTCATAGTAATCTCCCTGTCCTCTTTATTGCCGGGTCTTGTTTTCTGAAGCACAACACTATAATGCGTGCAGTTTGCACTGTTGGGGGTCTTTTAACCCACAGATTCCTTTCCATCACTGAAGGTAGCATATCTTCACTAAATAACTGTTTCATTCCTGCATACCTCTGCAGCCAAAGGCTCTTTAATCATATTCGAGAATGGGCTATGCTTCAGAGCAGAATACTTTTCTGATATCCAGGGAATCATTTTTAAAAGACTCTGGAAGTGCAGGAAGCTTTTATCTGGGGATGAGAAAAGGAGAGGAAGGAGAAAAAAAAAAAAGGAGGGGGTGGGGGTTCCACTTAATTAGTTCTTCTTTTTTTGATGAAAAATAAAATTATGTGTATTTTAATAATTGGTATGCAACTAGGACAATAGCATGCTCTCACTGATGGTGGAATCTTGGGGAGAAAAATATCCTAAGCGACTTAAGCTGTAAACTTTATCTAGTAGCTACCTTTCTGACAGATTGTGAGAGTGTATTTTCAATTCGCATCACGCTAAATATTTATTAGTGGGATTGACTGGAAATGCTTCAGAGGAGCTGTTCTGGTCTGCTAGATACATAATAGTGATTTTTAAAGAACTATCTTAATAAGCGGTTACCTTAGGGAGCTCTTCTGGTCATGTGGTTAAATAATACATATTTTATAAACTTCAGTGGAAGACTTAAAGCTGCATTTTCATTCTAATACCTAAAGAAAAAAAAATAAAACAAACAACAGAAGACATGAATACAATATTAGTATGCTTTTGTTTGTCATAAGCCCTGCTAAAAGGAGAAGGATTCAAGGCTGTAGCTGCCATGCATCGCCATAGCAGAGATTGTCTGTCTGACTTCTGCAGGACTGATTTGTCCCCCCAAGTTGCTGCTGCTTCATCTTTCTCCCCCTTGCCCCATGCTCTGCTTAGCAGATGGAAGCCCAAACCCAGGCCACGTTCCCACAAGGCTGAAGTGGCTTGGAAACATAGGGAGATCTTTGTCCCTGCGAGCCCTTCTGCAGCACCTCAGGGGGCCTTGGGGCAGACAAGGAAGCAGGAGTGCTGGCTGACTGCAGTCTTGTCTGATTTGGGATATTGAAGGGCTAAACAGTGAGGGAGGGGTGCAAAGATTGAATATCAATGCGTTCATTTTATGATGCTACACCTAATGATAACAGGGGATGGCAGAAGAAAAGCAAAGCCTTCAGGTAAAGGGCAAACAGATATTCAAGGTGCTGCTTGCTTCCCAGCTAGAAGTTGACTCCCTCCCCTGTGCAGCAGCAATTCCTTTAAAGTTGTAGGTAATACATCATGTGAAAACTAGGGAGATGGCTAGGAGCAGGACAGAGTTCCTGTACTGCTTCTCACGCTTCATCTCTTGTCCTGGTATTTGAAGATCAGTCTTTGAGAAGGTAATTTAGCAGATGACTAAATGTTATTTAGCAGGGTAACATGGAGTAGTTCTCCTTCATCCCAGCAGAGTTTCCAGCTTTCCTGAAAACACCCAAAAAACCTAACATGCAGCACTCGTCCCATGTCCCCAGCTCTGTTGTCCAGGCAGAAAGTCAGTGGGAGAGAACAAGCAAAAACTGCCTGCTTCCCATGTTTGTTGGAACAACGTCTGGGGCCAAGCAGTGGCTACACCTCTACTCCCACTGCCCTCCTGAGGTGCAGCAAGTGATAATCTTAGTTTTGCAGCCCATGTGAAGAAGGATTGCCCCTCCTTTTCTCTGGGCAGAAGTGTGGCAGCAGCTACCACGTTAGCAAATGTAGTGTGTGAATGCCTGTACGAGTATACATACTTCCCCTCATTGCAGGGTGGAAGAAGTGTGAAGCAGCATTGCAAAGAACATCCTTGTGTGGAGTGGATCTGGCAAGCAGGGAAGGCTTGCCCACCTGCCTGTAGCTGTTTATCTGGCTTACAGGCATATGGGAGACTAGCTAAAATGCAGCAATACATGTGTCTTGGTGTTAAGTGTAAATAAAGAAGCTAATCCAGCTGGCAGTCCTGTGAAACCAGTGGACACCTAAAAAACTGTCAATCAGAGTTGTCGTTTCATTTGGTTTATTTTCTTTCCTCCATTTGCAGAAATAACATCTACATGTCATTTACATTCACACTGCTTTTACATATTTAAAAAAGAAAAGAGACATTGTGGTTACAAATGTGCTTTGCTTATGATAAATTTCTATGCTCATAATACTTCCATTTCCTTGTATTTCCTCAAGCTTGAAGATTTGTAAACTGCATTCAGCTTGAAGACAAAAGCTCCCTATGATTTATTTTGATATGTTATTTTCTTTTTGCTAAAACCAGGGGCAAAGTCTTCCTGCCTGTAGACACATGCCTTCTATTGTGTAGATGAAAAACCAATCCCATTCTATTTTTTTTTTTTTTTCTGTTTCTCCTAACAGGTCCTGGGTTATAGGTGCAATAGCCCTGCTCTGCCTTTTAGGACTGACCTGGGCATTCGGACTCATGTATATTAATGAAAGCACAGTCATCATGGCGTATCTCTTCACCATATTCAATTCTCTGCAGGGAATGTTTATATTCATTTTCCATTGTGTCCTCCAGAAAAAGGTAAGACGGACGGTTCCCAGCAGCAAGAGAGGTGGTAACGAGGTGTTTTGTTGCCTAACAACCACAGCGTAGCATCATCTATGTGCCCTGAATTTGTATCACACACATTTATCTCTGTGCACCTAATAAGGGCAGTATTTAGACTGGAAACCAGCAAGATGCTGGGGAATGAGGTTCTAACAAGGATATGTGGCAGTGGCATTTCAGCAGCCAGGGCCCTGGCAGCAGATGTGTCAGAGGCAAGGGAAAAGGCAGCTGTCACTTTGCAGAACCCTGTAACAGGGCTTTGCCTGCTGTCAGCCAGATTCTCCTTTCTTGTATGCCAGTGTGACAGGGGAGAGAATCCACGAGCGTCCAGAAAGTGCTCACGTATCTGAGTGCTCACAGCAAAGTGGAGCCGTACATCCTCATTTGCAGTCCCCGCAGGAAATTACCCCTTTCCGTGGCAGCACGTGTGGGTTGATGGGATGTAATAGGGACTGCTTCCCCTGCTTTTTTAAGAACTGAAGGACCTGTGCTCTGCAGCAGTTCATTAGCCTTTGTACTGCTTGGGTCTGATACGGTATTTTGGAAATCTTCCTCAAAGCAAGCACAGCAAGTGCTTCTTGGTGGAAATTGAAGTATGCCCCAATTAACGTTTGCAAGATAACAGTGGAGTAACTTAGATAAACTCTGAGGGGAAAAAAATCCCCAACAGAATAAAAATTCTGTGTTTATGTAGATCAAATTTACAGCCTCTGACAATCAGTAATAAGTATTTTTAAGAAGCTTTTTGTTCTCTTCTTAAATTCAGTAGTACAGAGCTCTCCAATTCTGTGCATGTCTACTGATAATTTGCTATGTACATCCTAGTTTCGAAGGGCGCTTTACTGAACCAGTATAAACATAGGGAAGAGTTTATGTGGATACATTGGTCCCAGTTTCTCAGGGTAACCAGTACCTTTGGTGAAATGGCTTTCTGAGTAAGGTCAGGTCCATGTTGAGGTCTGTCCTCCATCTGAGAGCCACAGGCTTGCTCCTCAGTTACTCATATTTTCCTATACAGGCAAGGGAGATCTGACCTATGAAAACATAACCAAAATTCATCATAATAAGTGAGCTCTGCAAGTGATGCCTCTGGAAGGATCTGCAGAGATGTGTGAAAATGTCATTCTTGAAACCAAAGGAAGACTTTTGGGGTTAAGAGTTTTGTCCTTGTCATTGCATCTTGAATTTGTCCGTCTTAAGAAGCTTAAAAGCTTTATCTAGATGCAACTTTCTGCTGATGATCTCAAACCTTTCAGCAAGAGAGTTTCTAGGCAAGATGATAGTAAGAGTGTAGGAAGCATCATCGTTGCTTATTAAACCTGCAGGTGCCTCTCTGTGAGGAGTTTGAATTTCTGCACTATTCTGACTGGTACATCCTCTCACCTCCAATGCACTCCACAAAGGGTCGTTCCCTAACCCAGCATCCCCACACAGCTCTGCAGCCTCCTTGGCTCGTGGGGTTCTCAGTCAGCATGACAGAACCATTCTCTTTTCTGTCTTAAGCCAATTTGCACCCTTAAACCATCACTGATGACTGTAGAATTGTTCCTGATTTACAGCTGCACAGAGGGAAGGAGAATGCAGCTGGTACCTTGCTGTGGGGTGGATGCATCTCTCTGACCTAAGAGCTGAGGGAGGTATTATTTAAGAGGAGAAAAAAAAATCCTTTCCTTTGCTATCTATCATGGCCTAGAAAATCAGCAAAATGCTGCAGAGAGGCAAGCAGTGGGTGGCTAATTAAAGCAATTGAATTATTTTCTCTCAGCAAAGGATTGATTAGGCACTCAAGCATATTGGGCACTTGTGGTATGTGTTTGTCTCAAGCGCTTAAGGAAGAGCCTAATGAAAAAGCTGTAATTTGCTATTTAAACAGTTGTTTCACAGAGTTGTGAAATGCTCATGGAGAGTTTGGCAAAATTTTACAGCTAACAGTGTGCTTCAAGGAATTTCAACTGATGTATTGGACATGCATGGTGGTTTTGGGGCTTTTTTGTGTCGAGGGGTAACATGACACTCTTTTGGCTCTTCAGTACAGTCTGCTCACCTTCAGCCCTGTCCCATCTGGTTTCTGGGTATTGCTGCCCATAAAAAGTCACACCTGAAGCTTGGTGGAAGGTTAGATCCTGTCCTGGCACAAGTCAGCATAGTTCCCCTGAAGCAAAGGAGGTGGCATGGGTTTGACTGCGATGCCCATTTAAAACATGACTGGCTTGCATGGTGCTGTGGAAAAGCAGGCTCCAGCCATCCCTGAGCATTGGGAATAGAATCTCTAATGCTGCTGGTTCTACAGTGTCCTCAAATTTCAATTTGACTGCAAGAAGCATTTTTTTTATAAAAAATCAATAGCTTTCATATGTTTCTCTTGGAATTCTTTTTTCTTAGTCCCCTGCCAGAAGCAATAACTTTTAGTACCTTGATGAGCCAATATGCTAGTTTATATCAAATCTACAACAATATTAATTTTCAGTTATAAATAGTGTACCTGCACTTTCTCCCGTGCTCCTTTCATGTGCCTCAGAGGTTGCTGCAGCTGGCTGGTGTCACCGAGCAGCTTTGCTGCACTGGAGCAAGCAGTCTCTTGCGCTGTCCTCAGCCATGAGCTCAGCTGCAAGGGGTACTAGACTTCTTTCCCACGCGCTGCAGCAGATTCTGTTGTAACAAAACACTGAGGAAAAATCAGAGGCTGTGTTGAAAATCAGAAGGCAGTGGGCTGGAGGAGGAGCTGCCTGCTAACCACGCCACCGCTCTTTCCTTGGCTAGGTACGTAAAGAGTATGGAAAATGCCTGCGCACACATTGCTGTAGCGGGAAAAGTACAGAGAGTTCTATCGGCTCAGGAAAAACCTCGGGGTCAAGGACACCTGGAAGATATTCCACAGGCTCACAGGTAACCCATGCTTCCTGTTTGTGTCCCAATGCCATGCCAAGACCCTTCTCAGCTATTCTAGGAGGAAAGCTCCTCTTGGCACCAAAGGAGCTGCCTTAGGCCTCTCCCCAGTGCACCTGCAGAGATTTCCCTCACTTCCAGACCTGAGCTCAACACAGTGGCTTCCCTTGAGATGCGATGGCAATTAATGCCTCTCTAAGAACCTTCTAAATAGTTCTGTTGGGAATAAAAAGTCCAAACTTGCCTTCCAGAGGCGGGTGAGTGGTTATCACCTGAGGTGTCCTGCCTGCTCTCCATGGGAAGCAGGAGGTGGGAGCATTTTGTCAGCTATGCTACGTTCCAGTACATCCTTTATTCATGGGATGAAGGTTGTCACTATTAACTATTAACATGTACAGGAATGATGCTATAAGCACCAAGTGTTTTTCCTGTAAAAAAAATTAAAGGCTACAAATGTCTCGTAGTAGCCTTCCCAGTGAAAAAGCTTGCTTTGTGGCATTCAGTGGTTTGGTCTGTTCCGTGCCTCACACAATTTGCCTTAGCTTATGAGACCTGTTAGTCTGACCCAAATGGCTTCTTCTATCTTACTAAGCTACTAGATTTGATACCTTTGGTCACCTGAAAATTCAGGTTTTGTGTAGTTTGCACACTTAGCAGTTTTGAAGCTAACTTGTATGTAGACGTGCAGATTTATGGACGAAGAGTTCATAGAAAATGAAGAAGCTTATTTCTTAATCAATAGAAACCAAACACAAATTTATTCAGTATTAGTAATGGAAGTAATTATACATGACAGTTCCACTATTAAATTATAAAAGACATGCAGCGAGTAACGGCTTATAACTTTCCAGGAAAACCTAATTTGCAATTTATGTTTTGGAGCAAATCATTATTTATTTTCAGTGGTTTCCAAGATGTCATCCAAAAGCTCTGCTTTGCTGTTTTCATTGGTCTAGTAGCTATGCAGAGCAAATAAAAGCACTAGAATATAGAACTTCTCTCCAGGAGGCCATCAGGTCCCAATAATGTCCAAAACTCACAATATCCAGCAACATTTAGGTGGCTGATTTGAAAGCCTCTGGTGTTACATAACTTAGCTGCTGTGCTGGTGCCTTCCTCTTCCGGAGGAGTTGACTTTAATGGTCGCTCCCTCTTGCCAGTCCCAGCACAAGAGAATAAGCCCTTTTGAGGGTGAACTGAGTCTTCTGGCAGCAGTCCCCTTGTGGCAGGTGAGGTTTGAGGCACCAAGGAAGATTATTTTGCCTGCAGAAGCGTGTCCTTGGAAGGATGGAAGTTCCTGAGGCCTACTGTGGCCAGGAGAAACTTCATACAGGTGATGGAGAGTAGATGGAGATCAGTCTGAGTTGTTGAAAACATCTGGCTCCTAACTTTAAATAGAGAAGACCATGAGGAAGAAAGCTTCTAAGATCCCTTTATTCTCTGAGAAGCACATAGAAAACAGAATAATTAATCTACAATGGATCATGTCAGAGAAACACAATAAATTAAATGTACAGGTGAAAAATAATTACTGTAAAAGGGCATGGGCCTCATGGCACATGGTACTTCCATTTATAGAGGGCTAATGCATGATTAGGAGATGCTGTTATTCCATGGTTAATGAGTAACGTAGGACTTTTCAGCTGGGACCATATGATTAAGCCTCGGTAGATCTCTCGTGGCCGAGATCCCACTATGGGAAGCGCTGGATTTTTAGCACTTACGATAAGCATGGTCTGTCACAGTGGGAAAAAGTCTTCCCAGTCCCCCAGACCACCTAGCACCACTCTTATGCAGCCAGGGAAAACGTCCGTCAGAGTCACAGACGTGAGGCGAGGGAGAGTTTCCCTGGGGCACCTGGGTTCTCCAGTCATCTTCACGCAGGGATTGTGGTTGAACTGCTCACAAGATGCATTTTGGCTGATTTTTTGATACTTTGCAAGGTCTGGCTGGGGAGGAGTGAGACAGTGATGTAAATGCCACAGAAGCAGATACTTCACAGCATATTTGAGCAACAAAACAGAAGGCCGACATATTCAGGACACTTTTGCCAGTAGCAGAAGCTATACCACAGATGGCAAAACCATCACAGATTTTTCAGTATGGGAACAGAAGTCATTCACTTGTAGGGAACTTTTTGCCCCCCGCAAAATCCCCAAGATGGAAAATAGCTATAGAAAACTTCTGTTCATTCAGGGACACCAAGATAAAAATCAAGTCTTCTGTTACACTTCACAAAAAATAAGAAACAAGTCGTCTGAGTGTAGGAAGCACATGTGTTTCTGTGTGTGAGTTATTTTTCCATTATTTAGTGCTGTGTTGGCAAACCTGTAGCTGGCGTGGGGTCTGGGTTTCTTTCATGCATGATTTTTGTTTTTTTAAATTAAGATGTAAGCAATTCAATTATATGCTTTTTCTTTGAGCTAGGCACTTGTGTTACGAAGTTAGTCTGGCAGGGCCTGGCATGCATGAGGCAGGTTACAACAAAACTGCAACTGCTTGCTTACAGCTGGCTAGAAGCAGGTCTCATCCTGAGCTAGACATGCCAGTAACCATCTTTAGTGAGGCAGAAAGAAACTTCTCTACAGCTGCTAAAAATTCATTGCCTGCTGTGCTTCAATCCTTCTTCAGAGCCGGATTCGTAGGATGTGGAATGACACAGTTCGAAAGCAGTCCGAGTCTTCCTTTATTACTGGAGATATAAACAGTTCAGCTTCACTCAACAGAGGTAATTATAAAATATTTTTCATATCTCTAACTCTTCTGATGGCTTTAAGGAGTCTGAAATGTGTTGCCTCTTTCCCTCCTGCCTTTTCCTCCTCACCTCAAACATCACTGGACCCTATTCTACCACCCAAGAAATGTTATAGTGATAAATGTGAGGAGGTTTTATGGTGGTTGTTGCCTTCTTTTTCTTTTCTTTCTTTATTTCTACACGTGTATTTTTGAGAATTGTCGTTTCTGGAAGGAAGTTAGGAAAAGCGGAAGAGAGAAATGAAATTAAGTTGAAATCTCCCCTTTCCCTCAGAAAACTGCTAGTGCCAGAAGCTGCTGACATGTCAGACCTCATTGCTGACAGTGAAAATGGGCCATTACAGCACTGTACAGCCTGTGTTAAGCATCACAGGAGTCCTGATTGTCCTGCATATGTAGCAATACTGTCATCTTTACAGAAGCAAAAGTGAACAGCAGAACATAGACGTAAGGAAAAACTGTGTTTGGAACAAAATTGTCTGTGTTGGTGTTAATATACCTAGTTTGAAGAGCTGACTGATGTGAACTTTATAGACATCTGCGGAGGAAAGGGTATCAGAAATGTATATGCCAAACAAAATGTGGTGTCTGGCACAAGAGGAAATATGAACAGCTTTTTTAAACCAAGTGTTTTTCAGGGAGTTGTAGGAAAGCGATGGTAACGGAATACCAGCAAAAGAGCCTCAGCTTCCTTTCTCTTCCAGGACAGCTACTTTATGAATTAACCTTGAGCAACCAGATGCCAAACTCTGTTTTGTGTTATCTGTCCAGTTGATGCTGGAATTAAGAGGGAGTAGAATGGGGCTTACTGAGCCCAGCTGTTCTCTCGTGATGATGAAAATCAAACATACTTCCAGTCCTAAAGGTTGGTCTGCAAAGCTCAACTGAGAATTGAGTAAGGACTTTGGTTCCTATTCAGTCTTTATTCTCACAGAATTCCCACTGATTTTAGGGTGAATTTTGCCTGAGGATAGGCTTCAGGGATTTTGACTGTGCTAAATAATACTGACTGGGGGAACTAGAGGTATATGATTCTCTTCTCTGAACATTATACACACTGCCCAAATCAGTGCAAAGGGGAAGGCAGTGTAGTTAACTGTTCTTCAACTCACTGGTCTTTTTTGTGCCAGGATATTTTCCCTTTACACTGAAGATTCATTAATAAAGTTGACTATAAGATTCCATTACTGCAAATGCCTGATTTATCCACATACATTGCCCTCACATTCCTCTCTGTCTCTGCATTAAAGACTGCAGAGCAGCAGCCAGGCTTCTCTGGGTCTAAGGCAGGGAGGAGTTGGTTGTCACACAAAGGTTCCAGCAAGAGCCATTGTTTCCCTCAGCCGTCCACTGCTCCATCTCAGTGGCAAACCGAAATGTGCTATGCATGAAATGTTTGCTCCTTTAGTTAGCCCAGAAGTTGAACTTGCTCTCTGATGCAACTGAGGTTACCAAGGGATGTGTTTTAGCAAACCGAGTCTTCTGGGCTTGTTAGCAAAAGAAAGGTATCTCTCCTTTTTCGGCTGTACGTTTTTTTCTGTGCAAAGAGGGAAGTATGACTGTCAATTGGAGCAAGTAAAGAGGTTTCAAGTGGACAGTCTTCATCCCAGTGCGGTGAGAGCCTGTTGCTAGATGTGCCTGTTATTTAAAGGTCAGTTGGGAAATGAACTGCCAGGGGAAGCATCTTCAAAGCGGATTTCATCCAGCTATTTTTCTTGTTTAACACTGGACGAGGTGAATCACGTGAAGGGCCTGAATCTCTCTACTGACCTCAGAAGCAGCCTGATAAGTGTCTTAGAAGGGAAGCCTTTTGGGTGGAACACTGAAGTGACTTGAGTAAGTTTTACAATTATACAGAGTCATCCTCCCTCTTTTTCACACAGGCAGGCATAATACTTGTTGTTGTTGGGTTTTGGTTTGGTTTTTTTTCCTGGTAAACAGAAGTATTTGCAAAGTGGAGGTTAAAAACATTTCTGTGAGAGATAGCATCTCCAAAGCAGCAGGTGGTCAGTTCGGTATGGAAATCCACCTGACATCAATAGTAATCCCAGCTGCATGGGGCTCCAGGTATTCCTATTCCTCCCTTTATCCTGTTTATTTCAGCTGAAAAGCGACATTCATGGTCTTCGGGCTTTCCACAGAGCAAACTCTCCAGAGAGCTGCAGCCTGAACAGAGGAGTGAGGCAATGTGTCTTTCACAGTTCTTGTCTTACCCTTAATATTTAAATGTATATCCATCTGTGAAGAAGCTGTTTCATTAATGTTTTATTTACAAGCATACTATTAAGGCTCAGAGGATTCAAGTGTGAGTCTTGAACTGTATGGTCAGTAGCTTTCCCTGCCTGAGGCTGATACAATAGGCTCCCATTCCTATTCAAAACTCCCACTCCAGCTCTTCCAGTCTAGACACCTTTTGCACAAAATTACCTCTGTTATCCCAAGTTAAACATTCCGTGTGTGCTGGCATTTTCCCCAGAGCCTTCAGAGAGCAATCTGTGTTCTAAAACAGAAAGAAAATGATCCTTTGTCCCCAGAATTGTCCTAGCATCCAGGTCCTGGAGCTTAACTCCACTTCTCCATGTCCTGGGCCAGCACTGAGTTTTCATGTTTGTGCTGGGGGAGCAGAAAGCAGTGAGACACCCTCTAACTGGGGTACTATCTCATTGAAACCTGTTTTTTCCCTGATATCACTGACCATATTCACAGCCTCCTGCCACATGATAACATTCCAGGCAAGACTGCTCTAGCTATCCATTTTTCCTGTATGATGACCAGCGTTTCTGTATGACATCTCATCCCTTCTTCTTCCTTCATGAACCTCCTGGGCATCAGTCTGGAACATGGTGTCTGTGTTAGTGCATCCTTCCTTTAGACATACAGCTATGTCTTTCTCTGATTTAGCAGATAAGACACTGCTTTATGACTCTTTACAGCTTCGTATTCTCTTTTATCTACTATTCCCCCCTCTCCCCACCAGAGTAATTGACCATAATGTTACTTTTCTTATTCTCATTTATCACGCCAGGAATTTCAGGCATAACCCCAAACTTGCCTGATGTAATGTGTTCTGTAATGGAAACTTTACTCACTCTATCCTAAGGCATACAAGACTATTTCAGGTATTTCCTGAAGGTAGCGTCTAATTATTGATTAATAAAAAGTATGTCTGGCTTTGTTTCCCCTTGCTGCTCATTATGGCTTAGTGGTGATGTGGATTTGGGGTTGTTATACTACTGAAATCAGGAGGAAAGGGAGAGAAACTGGCTGTGGATTTCCTTTTTTACTGTTGAATGAAGAGCATGCCTATCCACCTCATGATCATGGTCTCAGTTTCAGGATCCAGGGGGATCTGCTCCTTGCACTCCTACTCTGCAACTCTGTCCAGTTTTTCCCACCCTGGGTCTGGCTGCATATTTCTGCCATGCATTTCACATCCAACATGTGCTCTACATTTCTTTTCCTAATGCTGAAAACTTCAGAGGTGTAAAAGCTGAACCAACCTGATTACCTCATAAGTAGGAAAAAGAAGTTTCCCTTTGCCTGCAGGGTGTTTGGTGTGTGATCTTAATGCAGGCACTTGGATGCAGTGCTGAAAAAGTAATACAAAAGGGATTCATGTAGGATGGACTGTTTGCTGAAGCTTAGTACTTTGAAGGCTGAAAAGTGGAATGTATGAAGGAAAAGCAACAGAGTTTGCCTGAGCTTTGGGTACATCCAGCTGGCCACCTCAGGATCGTGAGGGATGGGTCTGTTTGCACCTTTGGAGTGTTAATGTCAAAAAGCTCTGGGATAGCTCAGCTAGACTTGCAAACAAGCAGTCATAGCACGAAACAGCAATGTGACGCCAGCCTATTTTTATTCATGTCTTAGGTGAGAGGCAATACAGTAATTACTGTCTCTCTTTGGATATGAGACAACTGGGAGAGAAAAAAAATCATCACGAAGTATGTGATACTTTGTTACCCTTCAGGTTTTCAAGCTGGGGGAAGGGAGGTGATGGTATGACGTGTGTGATATATTTTTTCCCAAGGAAAAGTGGAAATTGTCTGTTAAAGAAAGGACTGTTCCTTGTTTTGGTGAGGCTCGAGAGCAATGGAGACAAAGGACTTTGTCAGTGGTACAAGGCAGTGCTTTGTTATAGGAAAATGCTTGGATGGAGTTGTGTATATCAATTCAAGTTAGCACACAGTAGTTTCTCCCTCTTCAGGGAAATAAATGGGCTAGGGGTAAAGCCACGAGATTTCATACAAAATACAAACTGCTCCAGAAGTCTATTGTGTTGGGTCAAATGCTGTTCTCCTGCTGTAATGCTCTGAGCCTTGGCTTACAAACTAGACAGCAAACTTGATAGTTTATCCCAATAGCAGTCCTGCTATAGAAACGGGAGTATGTGCACCTCTTGTCTTCTGGCTGTATGCATATACGCTTTATGTCCACCCACCGCCAAAGCACTGCTCACCATCCCCACCACCCTCATCCACGGAGGTCTCCTGGAGGGACTTCTTGGTAGTTTACATTGCTGCTCCACTTGTCTGAAAGAAAAGAAACAGCAGGGAGCTGTAAGAGCAGAGCTGTTCCATGAGGGAGAACACCTGGCAGCTGAGGGGAAGTCAAGCGCAATCCAGACCCTCAGCGATGGTTCATTGTGCCGCAGGGGATTAAGCCGGGAGTCAGAGCCCTGGACTAGGTGAGGGGATGAACCTGGTCCAGGGTCCAGCCCGGACCGCCAGGAGATATTGGCAGAGACAGGGCTGGAAACTGAGCTACAACCCAGGTCCAAGATCCAGCCAGGAGACAGACACAAGGCAAGGACTGTGTGCCCAGGGCCAAGCAGGGCTGTGGGTCCATGGTGGGTCTCATCGAGATCACTGAGGCCTACGGGGGTCATAAGGACCTCAAAAGCTGTTGCAGATTGGAGCCCAGGACCCCTGGCAGCTCTTACTGAAGGGATGGTAAGTCTTAAATACTAATTCCTCCATGTGGCCCTAAGGGTCCATTCATGAGGGAGCAGGTCCTTGCCGGCAAACCCCATCAAAGTCATCACAAATCCCTCAGATCCTCAGGACTGGCACAACAGATACTATCCCTGACTAGGAAAGCCATGTTAGTTCCCTGTTTGCTCCCATGCAAATGGGCTGAAATGGGAAATGGAAATGATGGTATTGTTTGTCCCTGCCCCTTGCTTTTTCTTCCCGAATGCATAAATGCCATTGCATCCTCTTCTGGGTAGCGTTCCAGAATAAATACTTGATTTCCCTTTGCTTTATTATTTCTCCCCTGCGTTTTTGTATCAACCACAAAGACTTAATCTGAAACACACACAGGAAAAAGGGAAATTATTGCTACTGTTTTCAGAAGTAATCAGTTTAATGTCAAATTCACGTGGATTTCTTCATAATGAACAGAACAAATTGAGCTCAAATTCAAACAGTGGGAATCTGAGTCAGAGAGGAAAATTAAAATGAAGAACATTAATATCCTGATTTCTAACCCAACCGAGACCTGATTGTTTCCTAAATGAAATCTCCCATCAAATTCCTTCCACCCACCCAAAAATATAATTAAGCTGTGATTTCCAGGCTGAAATCGTATCTGCACTGTGAACTCAGCAGGGACAACTGTGTGTGTTGCAGAATTATTTTCAGGTGGATGTATTTTCCTGCATGTTTAGGAAGCAGTTATTTAGAAAACACCAGTAGAAGGTTAAATTTTTCCTTTGGTAGGAGACTGTCACTCCAGAAGACAGGAGATACAGGTTAGCACTGAGACAGGGCAATGAGTCAGGTTTGGGTCACTCTCCCCAAATCTGCCCTTTCTGTGCTGAGACATGAGGGCTGCTGGATGTGTCTCAGTGTCGCAAGATCAAGAAGTTTCAGTTTAGCTGTCTGCAGGGGTGATGGGTGCCATGGTGTGGACATAACTGGGCAATACAGCAGTGAAAACGGTAGAATTTGGTGTGATAAAAAGCACGGGCAAGCAGGGGAGGAGGGAAAAAGAAAAAAAAAGAAGAAAAGAAAGGAGCAGAACTGGATTCCCCAGGGATCTCAAACCCCATCCCTGGTACACGTCAAAGTGCAATTGCTGCTCATTATAACCCATTTGCCAATGCTGACCCTTTGCTGCCTAGATAAAGCAGAGAGAGAGAAGGTGGAAATTTGGACAGTGGAAGTGCTATTGTCGTGCATCAGCCTTTCTCAAGATGCTTGTTTGCTCCTTGATGGATTAATGTGACCAGCGTGACAGAGAGATTTCTGCTAAATTTATGTTGCAAGTAAAACAAATAGCAAGCAGCCAAGCTCTGGGAGAGGTGGAAGTGCCTCTGCTCATCTTGATAGGATATTCAGAGGACACCACTATATGATCTATCACAGTCTGCCTAAACACTTCTTACCTACTCTGAGTAACACCTGTGTCTTTTCTTGTGCCTTAAAGATATTAGAGAATAAATACTTCCTGTGTTTTTTTTTTCCATTTGTTGTCTTTTTACAGTTGGCAGCAAACAATGCCCCAGTTTCTCCTGTGAAGTCAGTCAGCTTTCATATCATGTCTTTCAGAGAGATCATTTTAGGGTATGGGGACTTAATAATTTTAAATTAGTGAGTTGTGGCTATATGAACATGCATGTTGGCAGCAGTGTTAATGGCCACTTTTTTCCCATTATTTCTTGTTCCTGTTGTGGTTCTGGGGTAAGCAGGTTCAGTTCAGAGGACTCACAAGATGTCTAAGGTGCCTGCAATTGCTCTCCTTGTTCATGAATGCATCTGTAGATGCCTAAAGGGAACTCACCGAAATATTCATGGATATAAAAATACACATTATTTTTGGTTTCTGAGCACTTAACAGCTCAAAGACAACTGGACTAAAGAAAAATGTCTATCTTCTGCAGACACTTTGGTCTTGTGAGTACCATCACTGCGCAGCTGGGTATGTGGTGCAGAGCAAGAGGCGTGTCTTTTTAAAACTGAACACACCCTGGAGATGCCTTAAAAGCTTTGAGCGCTGTTTTCAGTCGTGCTCAGGGTTTGATGGATGTAAATGCAGAGGAATTATCAAAGCTGAACCTGGGATGGCCCTTGGCAGGGACAGCAGCCTCAGTGACCATTCAGAGACCATCATCTGTCAACATGCAATCTCACTTCTTCATTGTCATTGCTTCAAAGTTCAGTTTGTAATACTTTTAAGTCAAGGCTGCTACTTGAGAAGGGGGTTTTTGGAGGTGCTTAGGTGTCCCCTGGCTGTTTGGTGGAAATCAAGGGGTAAGAAGCAGGGTAGAATCCCTGACAGCACTTTTCTGCTAATCCAGAGGCAGCCTGTGGGCTGTTTTCTAGCATCTCATCCAGCCACAGCTGCTCGAATGCTGCAGCTCCTGCTCTTCACTGGGCAGATTGGTGTTCAAGGGTGCTCACTGTCCCAGCACCCTGGGTGCTTGTATTAGTGCTCACAAGTCCAGGGAGAGCCTGCAAAAGAAATAGCATAGACAATTTATATCAGACTTTAAAACTTCCATTTCACCCAGTGTAGGAGGCCGTTCTTTTGCCTCCCCATCTCACCACCACTGGCATTTTCCTAATGAAGCTCTTTGGTTTCATCCCCGCTGCCCTTCTGCTTCTTCTGTTCCCCCTTGTAACTCTTACAGACACATTTATCCTCCTCTGACCCCATGGATACCCCTTCCTGGGGCCCATTGCCCAGATGGAGAGCGTATTTGGAGGGAGTAGTCTACATGCCATTGCACCAGCTCAGTCACAAGGGATTGCTGTTTGTAAGCCAAAAATCTCTGCAACCCTGTTAAGCAACTGTTGGTTTGGCTAAATGTCAGCAACTGGCCTCAAAATGACCCATCTTGATAATCACACATGAAGTAAAGAGAAGTTCCAGGTAAGCAACAGCAAAGGAGTATTTGCTCTTTGTAAGGGAAAGTCATCAGCCTTTTGGACTAGCAAATTGCTTCTGATGGTTTTTATATTTTTTTTTTCCCCTCTTTTTCAATCAGCTGTACATTTTATGCTAGAAAAATTATGATTTTCTGCATCAAGGATCAAAACTTAGGGAGTTTAACTCCTATTTCTGCCTATGTGCAAAATTAATCCCGTTGTTGATATTCTCCCGGTTTATTTTGCCTCTCTGCTGCCTGGGACTGAGTTAGCTGAGATTTGTTGCAGTGATTTCAGTGAGTGACATGACATTCTTCCTTTGGGAGATATTATGAACTGGCTTTGATTTTAGGATTGACAGCCATATAATTGGAAGTTCAGTCATTAGGTGGATCAGCTTTAAGGAGAAAAAGTAAGGGCAAGGCAATTTCTGAAATCAGAGCAGGCTTTGGGGAGTATTAGATCTGGCAGAGTATTGCTGCAGAGCAGTCTTAATATGATGACTGTGAAGGAGGAAGGAAGAAAGCGTGGCTGCTTTTATAGACTCCTGTAAGCATGGTCCAGTTTTCACCACAGGCAGGGCTCACTGTGCATCTTGAGTAAGGGCTCGGGTTTAGTGAGAAGTAATCATAAACAGGAACAATTAGGGATAATGCATATTTGTATAGTCGAGATACAATGTGGTATAAACCCTTGGAAGGGGTAGTGGTGGTATAAAGAAATGTCCCATCCTGGGACAATGTTTCTGCTCCAGGCAGTGAAAAAGTAATTAGCGAGTGAGCAAATACTTGTAAATCGATGTGGACTAGCTGTGTGTTTTGAATATGGCCTGCAGATTATAATCCAGCAGAGGTTTGTCATCTGAATTCATTGCCAAAGAAAGGAAGGGGGGAAAAAAAGGGGCAAAGAAATACTTTCGCTCCTCTGTCTCTGCATAAAAGCACGGGATGTTTCATTTGGCAGAAGATGGCCCAGAGCTTAACAACCTCGTTTGCTGAAACTCCATTTCACTGCAGTCAGTATTAATAGCTTCACAATGAATAGATTAGATGCTGCAAGTGACAACAAACCTATTTGAGAGAAATTTAATAGCGAAGTTTATTGAAGTTTATTAACTGAATCCTGTTGGCTATTATAAGAACACAGCTCAATAAATCTAAATGTCAGAGCATTCGTTGGAAGGAACTCGGAAAAATGCTGAAAATACCTGTTGTCCTCCAGCAAATATGTGTGATTTTGCTTTTTATAATTGCATTTATGGTTGAAACAAACTGTGAACACATGGAAGACCAGGATTCTTTAAATACTTGAAAACTCTACCTGTAGTAAAGGACACTGTGGAATGCTGGTAAGGAAAGTCTCAAAGAAAACTAGAGCTTTGACTCCTACAAATCTACTTTTGTTTCTCTGGGAGCAAAGTGGAACAAGTTAATACTAAGTGAAGTATAAAACCAGCCAGAATCTGCAAACTGAAATCAGTGCAGAGAGGCTATTCCAGTGACATTCAAGTCTGAGTTATTTACTACACTTAGGGTAAGGCAGCGTGTGTTGTGGGGTTGTTTTAAGAGACGCTTAGGGAAAGACTGAGCAGCTCTTACTGCATCATTTGTGTCCAAGCAAAATCATGTCCCCTGATAGCTCAGGAACTGCACTACCTTCAGGAAATGATCCATGTTCTTCCTGGCTGTCGCTTGTCTCTGCAGGGTGGTCTGAAGTCAAGGACATGATGTGCAAGAAGCTGAGGGACCTGGTTCATGGTGGATGTGAACCACAAAATAAGTTGGGTGCTTCAGGAGTCAGAGCAAGCAGGGGTCCAGCACTGTGCCCTTACCTTGCAGAAAGGGAGCTGCATTGTTGGCAAATTGGGAGGAAACAGGATTGAGATTGATTGAAAACACAGCAGTACATATATTTTCTTCTGAAATAAACAAAAAAAGCCCAAGAAAAATCTACATTTTGGAATTGCTGGGTCAGAGGCAATGAAACATTTTGTTATGACTCAGATGTGCTTTTTCTAAACTGTTTCTACTCTAATAAAAAGTTGACATAATACAAAAAAGTCAAAGTCAGCTTTCATACAAACCACTCTTTTGGAACAAAAAGTGAAAACATTTAATTTGGAAAATACTGATTTTGTATGGACATTTTTAAAGCATTCAATAGTCCATCCAATTAAATTTGTAAGCTGGTCCGTTCTTCTTTCTCAGCAAAACTGCTCTTCTGTCACATCTGCTGGGCAGTGGGAGAATCTCTCCATCCCCTGCTAAAATGCACATAGCAAATATAGAGCTGATTTTGGTATGCAATTGAAAAGACCAGAAGTCAAAGAAGATACATGGTGGTGGTGTCACCTGTGCAGACAGATGATCCCAAGTTAAAGCAGTGTTGCTCAAACCCTTTCAGCCAGGCAGAGCCATGGTGAGTGACAGTATTATTCAGAAAATCGGGACGAGCAGTTGAATCCATTTCCCTTCCAGCTGGGCAGACCATGCAGATGATTCAAGGTAACCTAAATGTCTTTGTGTGGCTTTGTCAGCCAGCTGCCCACAAGAAATTTGTTTGAATTTTGTTCCTGAGTGATGCAGTCTAGAGTCTGGCAACATGTGCTTGTCATCGTAATTTTCATCCTTTGCTTTCAGTGAGTGACTAAACCGTACTCGTGTTTAACAAGGTGCAGTTCTCCCATACAGTCATTACACAAATCTCTTCCAAAAAATTATTGCTACATTCAATGTCGTCCGGCATCAAGGACATCAATTTCTACCTTAGAAAGGAAAGAAAAAGGTACCATTTGGTTGTGTACTATCATTAAAATAATACCTACTTTCGCAGGCACAGAAAGCAGCTAACTGTAGCTATCTGAATCCTTTGTGTGTGGTTACACTGATGTTAAAAATTATGGGATTTTCGCCTTCTTTGTCCTGGTTAGTTTTCCTAACAATTTTTCTCAATTTGCAAGTCAAAAGTGCAGCCCTCTAGATCTCCCCCTGCACCCTGAGCACAGGCCATGGCTTCTCCTGGCCTTTTAAACCCAGTAAGGCTGGATCTGTGGTACTTGAATCATGAGGATCACCGATGCTGTGAGAGGGGCAGGAGCATCTGCCCAGCGAATACTTGCCTTCTGAAAGACCATCATTTCTTTCTCCTTGTGATCACAGCCTGTAAATCCTTCACTTGAGGAAATCTAGCATCAGGAAGCCTTGAACTGAGCACTGGCCTTTCCAGAAACCCGAATTTGAATGTAATTTTGGATATTAGAGCTGACCTGGTAGCTGTATTTTGCTCTGAACTTTGTTGAATACCAATGGAAACAAGGAAACTTGGGACTCTGGTTGTACCAGTGCGGTTGCAGGGAATATTTTTGTAGAGATGTGAGTTCAGCTGTTAAATATTTGCTGGTTGTGACGGTCTCATCATGCTGTAAAAGGTGAACCTGTGGGTTTGAACCCATCTTTTTTCCAACCCCAGATTCATGCTCCCACACATACACATCATGATAGGGGTTTGGAAACAGAATGCGTTTGCTTTCAGTAGGGTACCTTTGACTAGCAGAACTGAAGATGATTCAGCACAGCTGGGTAGAAGGCAGTTCCCCTAACTAAACAAAGAATGGTGGCTATATGCTGGTCTTAGGTGGTTCAGCAGATGGCAAAGGAGGGCTTTGTTTAGGGGCTGCTGTTGCTGGAATGTAGGAAAGCAAGGATGACACAGAGCTATGGGGTTTGCTGGGAGACATCTGTGTTGCACTGCAGATGCTGAGAGCCGAGGATCCAGCAGTAAGTGAATAAATAAAAGTAAGTGATGGTAACTGCTGCCTGCTGAGGATATTAGGCACATCGCCAACACCAGGCCAGACTGCTGCCAAGGGTCCCGTCCCAAGAGTGCTCTGACAGGGAGGAGATTCCAGGTGGTCAACAGGCACTTGCAGCCCTGATCTTTGTGGTTTTTGGGCCCCTGGACATGCACTGACCTTTGTAGTGGCAGCCCCGGTGATGCACACCCGCACACAGGACTGCAGAGTAACTCTCTTTGCTTTCCCTCATGGGGTTTCGGGAGAGCATGCTGCTATGATCTTGTGCTTACTTTATTGAGGTTTTGTTGGCTTTCTATTACCTGGGCCATTTTCATGCAAATGAGGTCATAGTTCCGTAGTCTACCTGCTCCTTCTGCTTCTGCCTCATCTGCGGACCTAATCCGCTCTTCCTAATAGGCCCGTTGGTTGCTATAGCAATGATAAAGTGGTATGAAAAAGCCAGGATGATACTTATATGTATGGCTGGTATTACATTTTTCTTTCTTTCTTCTGGGAAAGAGAAACTAAATAATAAGGTGTTTGTTGTGGGGGTTTTTTTGTGGGGTTTTTTTGGTGTATTACTGTTTTATCAAAAGCTTTAACTGTAGGATTTTCGGACCCTGGATGCAATCCTCTCTCAGCACCCTTTTAGGCCGGGAATTTTGCAACTCAAGAGCAGTTAGTGAGAAACAAGGGCCCAAATTTATGAATACAGGGTACATATAATTTTGTATTTAAGAAGCCAGAGTTACGTTTATTGTGATGTGCAGAGAGTATGAAGTTTGCCAGCTCACCATGACGGGAACCTGCTGCAGCATGCTTAGGGCTCAGTTGGGTCTCTGAAAGTATTGAAAGATATCTGAACATGTTAGCAGAGAGTTTGTTTTGGATTTGCCCCAGGAGACTTACTCAGCACTGCCATTGAAAGTGGCATTTTGAACAGCAAATTAAAAAATCTTAATGTAATCAAGGGAGAGGAAGGCAGAAGATGGAGTATTTTTGTTCAGTTGCTGCATGCAGGAATGGGTGGCTGTAGTACCAAGCCCTGCCTTTTACACACCCGAGAGCAAAAATGACTTACTTATTCTGTATTTTCAACTTTTTTTGCCAAGTTTGTAGTCAGAATCATGGATCTGTATTAAAAGTTGGCTGGAAGAGCCATATTTGTGTGAATTCAGCTCATTCCGAAGCCCACCATGCTGGCAAATGTAGGCAAGCAAAACCTACATGTAAGTGCTTACACAGGTTGACCCCTTCTTTCTTGTCACGTCCTGAGAGCATCCCTCATGCAAAACAGCTTGTCCTGTCCAGCCGCGGTGGGATCAGTTTGTTCCTGCCTGCTGGGGTTCACTAGACAAGATCAGGCCGTGGATATATTGAGTCAGATGCTCTTTCTGGCAGCTGGCATTTAAAGACACTTCAAGCTAAACTGCTCGAAAGCCCACTGTGGGTATATTTTTCATATCAATTCTCATAGGGACTGAGTTGGAGATTGGGTTAAATCTCAGATGGGAGGATTATATCACTTCCGAGTTTATGGCTGGCATTAACTGTGGACATTCTCATTACCTGTATAAAAGTGAGCCCCTTTTTGAATCTTTTATGGCCTGGCTTGATTAAAAGTGGAATGAAAGCAGAAACAATTTTAATGGCCTTAGTGCTCACTGGTATAAAGCTAGTGCAAGAAGAGAAATGGTTCCTATAGTCCCTCATCCCAGATGTATGCGAGATTGAGAGAAAACACATTACCAGAAAGAAAGAATTGACTCATTTACCTATTAGTTACATTCAAGGTAACTTAGTTAAGCGTTCATATAATGTTTTCTTACAGGAGACAGCTTTGTTTCCTTATTTTCAAACACAGCAGCTCATCTTGCTTTCCATCAGCATAGACAAAAATATCAGGTGAGAGAAAACAAGTCTTTTTTTTCCAGCTGCATGTGTCGAGGAGCCTCCCTGGCATGCAGCCCCCATACAACGCTGCCTTCTACTTTGTCCTGTGCTCAAAAGACTGATCCAGTGATCCGCTAATGCCATACGCCTGGGGTTGGGAAGTGCTGGGGGATGATGGGGGAGAGGCAAGAAACTGTCTGCTCTCTCTTCTACCTGAACAGACCCAGGGAAATGCCATCCCAGGCCTGTGTACAAGCACGGCAGGAGGCAGCCTCCACCTAGCCTGAGGTTTGGCCAGATTTTGCCCTTCTGTAAATAATTAGTAGGTGTGAGCTTTCAGAGAACTCCCTGCTAAGCGGATTTGTACTAGCCGGAGGCCCTCAGGGCTTATATATCCTCAGCAACTCCATCCAAAGAAAGAGATTGTACCCAGTGCCTCACATGCCTTGCAAAGACAGCCTTCACCTTGGCATGGGGCCACCTCCACACCTATAAGCGGCAAATGGGGGTCTCCATGCCTCAGACATTGGCAAAAGCATTCCTGAAAGGGTTACTGGTTTTGAGGATTGGCTTTTCAGTTACTTCTTTTGGTTGAGGCTGTCAGATGTTGGTGACAGCCAGGTCACCTGAGCCCTCTGACAGTTCTAACTAGGTCCAGTTGCCCCACCAATGACTTACTTACCTGGTGGAAAGGTTTTGTCTTTACAGTTTAGTCCCGGAGGTTAAAAACCATGGTCATCCTTCCTGCTCTAGTTCTCCGTGGGAATGGCCCTGAAGGGCAAGTTTTTTAATTTGGTCGTGTCTCTGGAGATTAGAAGAGGTTCAGAGCAAGGGCTTAAGGGTTTTTCATCCTGTAGGTCAGCTAAAAGGTTAGGGGGAGGCTTTGCTTCCTGGGTTGGTGCCTGCAGTAGGAATGGAGGTAGGTCTTGGTGGCTGCCTGCCAAGCCATGATGATCCTGAAAAGCACAAGTCCAGAGGCTGCGTCTGCAAGGGATAAACCAAAGAGGAAAGGACAGCTGCTGGCTGAGTGCTTGGAAACAGCAGCAAAGAGGTGTGAAAGTGGGGAAACAAGGTGTTTGTGGGGCACACAGAGAGCCTTGAGATGTGCTCTTCGTGGCCACTCTCATTCCTGATAGAAATGCCTGACAGAGCTGCAGTGCTCCCACCTTCCAGAATGGATTCAGGTGATTGTGAGTGTTCTTGATGGTGGTATCAGAGAAGTAGCTGAAGTGAAACTTGCCCTCTTAGACATGAGAAACAGCTGCTGTGTGTGAAATGCTGAGAGCCTTCAGAGAGGCTGCATTCTCCATCCTTTCTCTTTAATTCTGCTTTTTTGATTTAGAAGTGTTGCGAAGGACTGGTAAAAGAGATCCTAGCACATAGTGGGAGTTGAATGTGCTGTTGTCTGTTAGTCATTATATATATATTTTTTTTTTTATTCATTTGGCACTTTCCGGAGAGTTTTTCCCCCCACATTGTGTAGGCTGCCATCTTCCTTTCTTTCTTTGTAGCAAGCATGTGGGCGCAGCCTTGCTTACACTCCGAGCAACTGGGGAACCACCATAAATGTAGCTTATCCGCTTTCTGATACATTTTCTTTTGCGTTGGTTTGGATTTGTGCATCGTCAGTAACATCTGTTCTGCTTTAGTGGCATACAGTTTTCCGAGTCTAATTAGCTGGCTGCTCGTAATCAGGACTATTTCAACTGTTGTCATTCTGAATGTTCTTTTTCCCTTTTTTTTAATACCACATTTGCCTGATTGACCTTTTTTGTTGTTTTTTTTCTCTGTCTTTCTATCGGGCTGCTCCAGGAGCCATGGCTAATCATCTTATAACCAATGCTCTGCTTCGTCCTCATGGCACTAACAACCCTTATAATACATTGCTCGGGGAATCGGCGGTCTATAACAACCCTTCTGTCAGCATGTACAACGCACAAGGTGTGCTGGAGTTTCTCTCTAATTTTTCTAGTGAGAATTCCATTTTCTGTGGCTTATTTTGGCCCATTTCTTTCTTTTTTTTTTTTTCTTCCTTTTTCTTTTTCTCTCCCCACGCACACACACTTTTTTTTTTGGAACTGGGCACAAAAAAAGATCCCCTCCCCTTCCTTTCATTTCAGTGCATCTTTCCATCTTCCAGATGCTATTTTTTCATAAGCAATCAAATTCACTTTGAAAGACTCTCGTCAGTTTTACTCAAAGCATTCATAGTGTTCTGATTTTGATTTTTTTTTTATTCAGTCTCCTTGCTGTTGTATTGTTTTGGTCTTGCGTGTGTGTGTGTGTTCTGTCGGACACATCCATTCCTCTCTTTGTTGTCTGCGTATTTCCTTGTTAAACCATTCATTTCAGAAACAGGAACACCTCTGAAGGTAAGTGAAGCTAAACTGGCCTTTGACACCAAAGCTGCTCTCATTTGAGATGGCCTAGAGAAGTGTGGTCAGCAGTGCACTGGTTTGCACAGGGAGTAAAATGCAGAATGAAACAAAACTGCCCTTGATCTCTAAGAAAAATGACAGCTGAAGCAAGGAGTGTAGGCCAGCTCCAAAGAGCAGAGCTGAGATAAGAAATGTTTTGCCGTTTGCATTTATACATTTTATATGTGCTACTAGGGAAAAAAGTTATACAAAAAAGGTGTAGTGAATCTAAATAATCTTTGATATCCTTTTGGCAACAGAAAATAGGCAGAGTCAGTTGTAACTAATGGAGGTTTCTGCTATGGAAATCACTCTCTTGTCACCTACATGTTTGTCTCTGCTCTGGCTTCTGTGGGAAGGGACAATGTTTGTAAGCTGATGTCCTGATGCTTCCGTGAGGAAGAGGCAGATGTGTTAAAGTAGGGCCTGAGGAGGAGATGGGGAGTGTGGAGCTGTGACAGCTCCTGTCTCTTTGTGGCTCCATCCTGCTCTGCCCCTCCATGGGATTTTTTTTTTTTTTTTTTGGTCTTACTTGTAAGGTGGCTGAATCATTGCAGAGTAGCACTGCATTCCAGCACAGGTGCGCCCGCACTCTGCCAGCTCTCCACTCTCAATGGAGGCATTACTTCCCAGTAAGGGATATCCAAGAGAGGGAAAATAATGATGGTTATAATGCAAGCAGGAAAGTCCCCTTTGTACTCTATGGCAGCATGTTGTTTATGACAGACATAGATGTTGAACTGTATCAATAGGGTATTTGCATTCAAAGCACAAGGAAAGCACACGTGTTTGACCTTTTTGCTGTTTATTAATTTCCTAAACTATGCTAACTTTGTGCAATAAATTTGCTTCCAATAATGCTTTTTCAAAAAGGGGCTCCTGTTAAACATGAAATGCTCTGAATTTTAAGAATTTCAGTGTACTGTAAATGTTGAAATACATAATTCTGACTAGTTTCTTGCTTGATAACCTTGAGGCGTGGGAGTCTTTTAAATCAAATGGCAACAGGTAATGCTGGGACAGCATCTGCCTTCAGAGGAGTCCTGATGTTCAGGTCTGGGTGCTTCAACTGAACCCGGGTGATTTGGGCAGAAATGTGTGTTACATGTATTTTAATAATTTTGTGTTCTCCAAATTTCTAATACTAGAATCTCATACAGTTACCTGAGATAATAGAATGTTGTTCCACAAAAATAGCGTAATTTTTTTGCAAGTGCTAGTCTGTTCAACACAGTTAGATGAGTAACAGAGAAACCTATCCAGGCTTCATCCATGGGAGGTGAAGAAAGAGACTGGGGCCAACACTGGTCCCATTTAAGCTCCTGGAGCTTTGCCATTGACTTCAGAGGGGGCAGAACCCAAACCATTCTTTTCAGGAGGCTGCAAGTTAATGAATGACCATAGAACTGGTATAGCTATTAGTTTTCAAACTGGTTAGGTCCCTGGACAAACTGTAAATATTAGGAGATCCCATGGCAGAAATGAAGGGAAGCAAAACCAACCAGGCCTAGTGGTCTTGGTGGCCCTTTGAGGTTTACAGATGATGCACCAGCAGGAATGCTAAAGCCAGGAGAGTGCATTGTAAAAGTAGATGCTGTCATCATCTCTGGGTGTGCCTTGGCTGTGGTTGGCGTGCAGTGAGGCATTGTTAGCTAACACCATCCAACTAACTCATTCCACATCACTAAGGCTATGATTTTTTTTGCACCTTCATGTACCGCTTCTGATGCTGGCTGTGGATGGGGCAGGACACCCTAAGGAACAAGGGACTGATCTGGTCCACCTGTTTCTTTTTCTCTCCCCAGTTACGTGTTTTAAAATACCATCTCTGCTTAAGCGAAACCTGCCACATCTGTGGGGCAGGAAGTCCTAAAAATTACACTTGGAAAGAGGCAGGGAATCAGACCCTAAAAGGCCAAAATCCCATGTCCCAGTGGCATAAGCGATTCCTTGATAGGACACAGAGCGTGGAGGGAAGAGGTGGTAGGTGAGGGGCCGAGTGCTCACTGCCATTGGAAGCTGAGGGACATACACTGGCTCAGTCTCTCCAACGGCAGGAAAACATCCCAACACCTTTTGTCAGAACTAATTTTGAGAGAAGGTGTTAACAAGCATTAATGACTATTAACAAGCTCTACCCAATGTGCCACAGACCACTGAAGAGTGGGAAGCTGAGCGTTATCACTGCCTCTTCACCTTATTCTCTGACTTTCCTTGTTTCAAGCCTTTCTTAATAGTTTCATTTAGCAATGCCATTATTCAAACTACTATTCCTCTTTTTTTTTTTTTTGCCAAGTCCATGTAGTTTGCCATATGTTTAGTTAAAGTAAAAATCAGACTTACCAAAGTTTGTAAAATGCCAGCAGCCCCATGATGTGCAAAGTCATACTCTTACAAAGCACTGTTGCAAAAGAGGGACGGCAAAACATTTTTAGCAAGGAAACAGATTTCAGGTTCCACTGCCAGGGGTTATAATACCTAACAGTAAGTAAAGCCATTCATTTTAAGACTTTGGAAGTGACAATGACAGTGCCTGTCTTTTCAAGCATGACCGTTACCAGCTTTAGACTTTTCCTAAGTTTCCTGGCATTATTTCTTCATTTGTGTTGCACGCTGAACATTTTATAATGGCATTGGAAAACAGTTTAAATGTGATAACTTTTTAAATAAAAATGTAGACTATTGAATATTGCGCGTACAATATTTTTTTTTTCTGTCTAAAATGTCAATATTTTTAACCTGAAATAAACCTTGTAACAAATTCATGTATTCTGGGCAGTGGAAATTATTTCCGTTAACTCTCTTTTCTGCATATCATCAATTTGCTTTTTACTCATGTTTCTCCTACTGTCGCTGTAAGCTTACTTGTTGTTTTTTCTTTCCTTTTCTTCATGCTGTCGTTTAGAGCCCTACAGAGAGACAAGTATGGGAGTAAAGCTAAACATTGCATATCAAATGTAATTTTTTTTAGTTCACTTTTATTGCATCACATATAGATGATGTAGTTAATAAAGGAAATTAATCTCACAGTTTTGAAATCGAAAGACTATGAATATACATATGTATATATATGTGTATGCGTGTGTATGTATGTGTGTGTATATATATATGTGTGTGTACATATATATATAGATGAGATTAGATGATGCTTTCTTTGTTTATTTCTCATTTTTGTGGTATCGTTTACCCAGCATAGTTTCTTATTTAGTTGTGTATGCCTTTTTTTTTTTATTTTATTTTTTATTTGCGAGGTCATGGCATTTTTATGCGGTGTGTTTCATTGCAGCCCCCACTCTGTTCTCACCTGCAATGCTTCCCATTTTATTTCTGCACCAAACCCCAGATCTATGCATTGGCAGCAGGAGCACAGTGCTCAGAGCCTCAATGCATACGTTACTCAACGTAACCATCAAACAGATGCTGTTGTACCTGTCACCCATTACATACGGCCCTCCCCCAAAAATGCTCACTTTTCATTTCTCCCCAAGCATCGTGACTCGGTTGGAGAGCTTTCACCGTGAAAATCAACGGCTTTGCTCTATGTCTGTGATGGCTAGTTGATTTTTTGGCATAGCTCCCTCATTTGCTGGGGAACGCAGGATACGGCAGCACCCTCTAAGCTTCAGAAACCTAAAAGGTGACCGACACATTTGGGGCATTTCACTCAAAAGCAAGAAGAAGCCTTCACTAGCGCTTTCCAGCCCTTGACATACAGCAACTACTCCATCGCAGATATAGACTGAATCCTGTATTTTCAGAAGGTACACATGCCATGTACTAAGCATGGTATGAGCAACTGTTCATCTGAAAATGTCAGTTTAATGGCTTCACCAATCCACTGTGCCTTGCTGGGAGTTGCCGGTTTTTGGCAATGCCTGAAGCCCTTAGCTGAGAGAACGATAAGTTATTTCATGCATCCCCACGCCTGCTCTCCTTCCAAGGAGACCAGTGATCCCAAAAAAGAAAGCATGGTGGCTTAACTGCTGGGCCTGATTTTCTTCTCCCTTGCCCACTCGTTCTGGCATTGCTCTCAAAGCACTTCCCGGCCATCTCCCGTAGTGCTTTGGGAAAGAGCTGAGCTCCAGCCTTATGTTGTCAGCATTGAGACACCTATGGAGATGTGACAGGCAGTTAGAGCGGGGCCACCCCGACACCCTGTTACTCCTCTCAGGTTCCCATGAGCCCACCATACCATGGCAGTGATGGTACTTGCTGTACCCTCTGCTGAACCCTCTGCTTTAACTTTGCTGGCAGAATAGGAGCTATTTTTAATGGCTTCACAAGACCCCAGAACAGCTGCCTCCAACATGAATTGTATTAGAAAATCCCCACCTGGCCAGTGTGGAGTAAATAATTTTGGTTGTGCCCTTGAGCCAGAAGAGGTAGGGCATTTAGCCTTGTTCCAGAAAATCCTGGCCCAGGAAGCACTTTGTGCCTCCACCTTGCTAATCCCTGAATCCTGCCATTCAGTCCTTATGTCTTTATTTATCCTGACAACCTGCCCAGCGAAAGGGGAAAGCAGACTTTTTTTCCTCTAGGAAGGATACACTCCCAAACAGAGTTTTGGTAGTGATTATCCTGGGCTGCAAATCCTTTTCCCTCAGCTGGGAGGAATTGCCCCCTTCCTGCAAAGCTCATAGAGCCAGAGCAATTGGGACCAGCCCAGGGTCATGTATTTTTCAGCTCCCCCAGGCATACATTAAGCACAAGAGCTGTAGGAGAATGCTGGCCAGGAGAGGTTATCCTTCCGGCTGGATGTTGCCCACATCAAGTCACACACTTGACAGTGCTTTCCATTTTTTTTGGTGGGAAGCCCTTGACCACCAGCTGGTTAGATGGAGCTGCGCCCTCCCATTCTGGCCGTGACGCTCTCCTCGCTGCCCAGCCCCAGCAGCCGCGGCAGCCTAGGAAGGGGGTTTGAGTGTGCACGTCCCGCATGAGTGTCCTGTTTGTACAAGTCACCCTCTCTTGTGTAATGTTTTTCAGAGGGGCTTCTGAACAATGCCAGGGATACAAGTGTCACGGATACTCTACCACTGAATGGTAATCATGGCAACAGCTACAGCATCGCCAGCGGCGAGTACCTCAGCAACTGCGTGCAAATCCTTGACCGCGGGTACAACCACACGGAGAACGCCCTCGAGAAAAAGATCCTGAAGGAACTCACCTCCAACTACATCCCTTCCTACCTGAACAACCATGAGCGCTCCAGCGAGCAGAGCCGCAACTTGATGAACAAACTCGTCAACAGCGTGGGCGGCGGGAGCGAGGACGACGCCATCGTGCTGGATGACGCCACCTCCTTCACCCACGAGGAGAGTCTGGGCCTGGAGCTCATCCACGAGGAGTCGGACGCCCCACTGCTGCCTCCCCGGGTGTACTCGGCGGACAACCACCAGCCCCACCTCTACAGTCGGCGTCGCATCCCGCAAGACAACAGCGAGAGCTTTTTCCCTTTGCTGACCAACGAGCACACGGACGACCTGCAGTCGCCCAACAGGGATTCTCTCTACACCAGTATGCCCGCGCTGGCTGGCATGCCCATGACGGAAAGCGTCACCGCCAGCACCCAGACCGATCCTCCACCAGCGAAAAGCGGCGGTGGCGATGCCGACGATGTTTACTACAAAAGCATGCCCAATCTTGGCTCCAGGAACCACGTCCATCAGCTACACACTTACTACCAGCTAGGTCGAGGCAGCAGCGACGGTTTTATAGTCCCACCAAACAAAGAGGGAACCTCCCCGGACGGCAATGCAAAAGGACCCGCTCACTTGGTCACTAGTCTATAGAAGAGTCAGCAAAAATTAAGCAAAGAGACAACTAAAAGCCTCTCCGTAACGCTCGGTTTACTGTTCTGAGTTAATCCAAACAGTGGTAATATTGTGTGTACTCCTAAATCTTCATGCTGTTCAAAAGGAAATTCTCGGACTTTTTTTACTGGAATTTTTAGGCCGGCCCGGAGAGGACAGTAACTGCTGCCCCCCTTATCCTCCCATCCTTCTTCCCTCCAGACAGACTTCATTATGTTAATGAAAGAGATAGATAACGGCACACTTCGTGGCCTTCTCAAGTTATGCCGTGTTTGTTTAAGCAATCCTTGATGCTGTGTTGCTCTTAATACCGAGGACCTGATTTAAGAGGGAAAAAAAAAAATAATAAAAGGCCAAAAATGTGCATTTGAAACTAGTAGCGATGACGCATCTAGGTGGGAGCGCTGCATAAAACAAGCTAGCAAAACTCTTTCTTACCAATCCAGATCACATCATGGGTTATGGTCACTCACAACTTGGTTTCACTGCAGCACCCTTTGCTGCGGGAGCAAACAAAACATAAACAGATTTAATGAGACGGAAGGGAATCCTAGAATCCTGTGCTAAAGGCATATTTTACATTTTGCTGTATTAACGGATGATAAAAACTAATGGCAGAAAAAGAGAAGCGAACAATTTCTATGTAATGTACAGATACTAGCATTGCACATATAGTCTGCTTTCTGTTCCTCCAGAACTTGCGTCCCTGTTAATGTAGTGGAAAAAAAAATAAGAACTTTTTTCTGTTGTGCTGGTCTTGTAAGTTTGTCTACCAGTAGGAGCAAGGTTTTTCATAACTCTTTTTTTTTTGTTGTTTTTAAATTTTGTTTTGCCTCTTCCACTGCTCCTTCCCTCTGTCCCCTCCCCATCCCAGTAAAAAAAAAAAAAAAAAACAACTCACTGGGCAAAAAAAAGCCCCAAACATCACCTTCTAAGGACCATTTTTAGTAACACCATCACCGTTTCTTTTCAGCCAAGACAGTCTTTTAATTTCCTCGCTGTATAACCTTTTTCAGCCGGCATGTTGCCAGCAAACCTTTTGGCAGACTAGAGCAGGGCAAACTTCCTCGTTGTCAGTGCACAACCGATCGTGACGATAATCCTGTGAAGCATCTCTGGCGAGCAGCCCCTCAGCCAGGCCCTCGGGTCACATCCAGGGACTGAGAGCGGGTTTTGTAGTCGTAGTGGGGGTTCTACAGGAGGCGGCCGTTTCCCTGGAGGAGCAAAGGGCCTTCTCGGCTCAGTCTGGTCCCCGGTTTAGGCACTTGTACTGCAGTGGTTAAGAAGAAAATAGATTGACGCGTAGATTGAGCTAAAAAGTACTTTGCAGTGATTTTTAATAAAAGAAAAAAAAAAAGTCCTCTGTTCATGATTTTTCCTAACAGGAAATTTATTTATTTGACCAGATTTTTAAGTAACATAGGCTTTCTGGAGGTAAATTAGCAGCACGGAGTATGAATTCTTCTTCTTTTTCTCCT
>VZTF01003561.1:2906515-2918885 GCA_013397755.1 Cnemophilus loriae | reverse complement strand
ATTTTTTTTTTTTTTTTCTTTTTTTTTTTTTTTTTTTTTTAATTTATGATCCATTTTGTACGGTCTCAGCAGTTGAATGACCTCATTACTAATATTTGTTGTAAAAGTGAAGCTTGTTTGCCAACCAATAAACAACTGATCACGATTTAGAAGATACTGTATGTATGTACTGTACAATTATCTCTCTTTTTTTGTCGTTGTTGTTCCTCTCTCCGTTACTGTCTTCAGTATGAGTCTCCACTCCTTTATGGCATGGGTGAGCAATGCCAAAGAAAGGAGGCCTAAGCTGAGAAATTTAAGCACAAAGGTTATGCAGCTGCAGCTGACTAGAAATGTCAGGCTGGTGGTACTTGTTTAGGGGCGAGAACAACGCTGGTTGACATTTGTTGCAGGTGACTCTAGGTCTGTTTTGTGCCTACTGTATAAAGTAGCCAACGACACGCGGATGATTTGAGTATAGTGTTTCATGTGTCGTATCTTTTAATCATTGTAATGGTTTATATTTTTTTTCTTAATTTTATTTTTTTTTTTTTTTTTAATTTTAATTTGGGTTTTCTGAGATTAAAAACTGCTGGTAGCATGTCAAAGAGTAAAACGAGTCCCCGTTAGGCCTTCTCAGTCGTTGTTTGCTGTCTCTTTATTTTTCTTGCTCCGGGCATATGCCAAGCGCCACCACCATCCTTGGCCACGTTGTCCTTCCCGTTCCACCTCTGCCGATGGCCCACTGGCACTTCACTGCTCTCCTCCAGCCTCCCCCTTCAAAGCCCTTGAGGGCAATCAGGAATACAGAAAGCCACAAAATAGACTGGAAAGGTTGACAGGGAAAATAACCATCTCTGGATATGACTGGTAATGAATTTTCAGTACGTGATTTTTCGCAAAGCCCTCCCATGCCCTGGGGTTAGGGGCTTGGTACTGCCTCCATCTAAACTATCCAAGTCCTGTCATGCTGGGTAAAAGCCAAAAGACTTGGATCAGGTGGGTGAGGCATGTGTTAGACAAGATATTTCCAGTGTTGGAGAATAAATGCTGCAGCAGAGCAGTGGAGCAGTTCTGCTCTATCCCAGGGTTGTCCTCGCGTTGGGGCTGTGCTGCTCAGTGCTTCGCAGCACAGTCTTGTTGGGGAAGAGAACCAGGGCTGGTGGTATTTGGTGGTATTCATGGCCTATGAAAGAGCCTGGTTTGAGTCACCTGAGTCCTTCCTGCAGCCACTCTGACCAAAACATCTTGAGGAAGAAACCATGTGGGACCAAGCACTGATCACCAGCAGTGCCTCTTGCCAGGTCTAGGTTTTGGCAAGGGGGCATTTCCTCTTGGAATACGGGGGAATCACCTGACTTCATAGTAGAACAGCCACTGTCCGGCCAGGCCGTGCTCTTGCTCTTGATGCTGCCTCCTTGTTTCATTTTATTTTCCATGCCAGCAGCAATGGAACTGGATAGCACATGGTGGACCCATGCTTGCAGGCACAGAAGGCGTTTCACACCCATTTGGTCACAGCAATCCATGTTGAAACCCAAGAGAGGCTGCTGAGGCTTTAAATAACTGAGGTACCTCTTATTTTGGAGAAAGTAAAAACTCTTTTACTGTGCTAGACTCAAAAAATAGTTTTTCAAGGGTATGGTGGAATTGAGTTCATGCAGAGGGTGAGATATGCCCTAGCTAATATCGTCGTGGTAAAGTGGGAGGCAGGTGATCAACACAGCATTTACCAGTGTTCCCGAAACTCCGCAAGAACAAACCAGTGGTGGATTTGCTACGGGATGGTTTTGTCCTACCGAAAAATCTTTAACTTCCTTTACTACAAATGGTCATTCTTCCTCAGCATTTCTGTGTATTTCAGGTTTATCAGTGTGCAGGCTGTTTTTCCCATCTTCTCCATCTCTTCTCTTTGCCAGCCTACCCATGCCTATTAGCGCTTTGATTGCAAAAAAATGCTATTTATTTTCAAGCTGATTATTTCTGTCCCCAGGCCGTTCTGACATCACAGAATTTGCTGTTGGTGCTTCTTATGGCTTTGAACACAGTTAAATCGCAAAATAGAGGGAAAATATATATTATTTATTTTATTAAGCCAAAAATGCTTTAAGGCTGTAATGTAGTGGGGGGGGGGGGAGTTTATGGGGGGAGCAGGACGCAGATTATTTTTGGCATTTTCTTCCCCTTGAGAACAGATTTTGTTGTGTCAGATAGTCAATTATGGGCATGGTGAAGGTTGGTGCTTGCTGATAAGTAGCTCACTATATACAATTCTCAAGTGACTGGGAATGGTGTCTTCTGTGCAGACTGCAGCATGTGAAAATCAACTCACTGTTAAGTCCTCTGTGCCTGCAATGCTCCTGGGGTATGAGGGAGAGCTACAAAACTTCTAAGGCATTTCTTAATGCTGAGCCAAGGCAAGAATGTGAGAAAAAAGCTTGATGAAAAGGCAGTAGTGATTATGGTATTAAATCCATACTCATGCTTGGGGCACATAACTTTGTAGGCTGGGTTGAAGGGGATAATCAGCCCTGTACTCGAGGGATCTTTTCTAGAGCTCCATTAACAAAACAAAAAAAAAGCCAAACCAGATTTGCCTTATACAGAGAAGATTAAAGCTTCATCATTCAGCTGCAACAATCATCCCACTTTCAGCTGAAAACAAACAAAATAGGGGCAAACAAATGCTTGGTCTGATGAGAACATCGACTGATACACAGATCATTTTCTGAAACACAGGGCCACCTTTGGGAAGCGTGAGCTGCCGGGCACGTTGGGAGTGAGGATTGTTAATGTCAATCCGTTGATTGAGTTGTCCTTTCAGAAGGCCTTTCTTGCAGGTGGGAAGAGGGGGATGGAGAAGTGCAAGGCTCCATGCTTTGCATTTTCCTAAAAATCATCTTAGGATGCTTTACAAGTTATGAATCCCTTTTTTCACCCACTTCTAATTTGTGCAGAACTGGGTTACCCTGTTGCAGGCTACCCCACAAAGCGCTGGCACATCAGTTTACTGCTTAAGGACACTTTGACCACAGCAGGCAATTCCCAGCCATTTTCTGCAAGAGCCATAAGAGACTGTAAGATCTCCCCGAAACGTGAAGGAGAAACACAAGGCAAAACACGTGCCAAGAAAGACCATGTAGGCTAGAGGGTTGCTGGAGATGGGGGCTATTCAGCACAGCTTCGGAGGCACTGTGTAGGCAATATTACTTATCATGGTGCTGTTCATTTCCGCCTATTGATTGCTTTTGATTCCTTGACATCTGTGGTTGTTAACCAATCTTCTTCCTTCCTCCCTGCCCCCAGGTAATAAGCAGTGAGATACCTCAGAGGGCCAGGGGAAACAGTGGTGATGGTGGGAGGCGATGAGCTCCTGGGTGTCCTTTTGTGTCTCTGTGTGTGTCCCTGTTGCCTGCATCCCCCTTCCCTGAGCAGCTGGCCTCTCTGTCACACCCCCATGTGCTCTTGATCTCGCTAGGTTATGAAGAGTGTAATACCCCGTAGAATTGCCTAGTCAACAGGGATAGAAAGATAGCTCATCTTACTAAAAACCTGTTTCAGGAAAGCCTAAGAGCACGGGCTTGGTCATCTGTCACACCCTGATCTCCTCCTTACCTTTAGAAAGAAAAGTGCTTTATTTTTAGCTGTCTGCTGCATTCAGCTACACTCTATGCAAATTTTATTTAATGAATATTTTAGGGTTTAAATAGTCTGGGCTCATGAACATTACATAAATGTCATGTTGTTGCAGGCTCTCTGGTAACGGCGTGGAGGACATCCTGCAGTGTAAAGCTGAAGCCAGATAAAATCTGTGATTAGTGCTCCCAGGGAAGGCACCCATGGACTGTTCAGTGGCTGTCCTCGGTGGGGGCATTAGCAGTGCAGTCGGGGGAGGACACTGCAGTACCCCTGGGAGGCAGCAGCACTCCCCTTTCTGGACTGAGGGACATTTCGTTCAGCACAGGTAGCCGGCTTAGGGCCAGTTTTGCTCTTCCAAAGGCTTTGGCAAGCCCTGGGAATGCATGGATCATACACCAGATCATTTATCATCCCAGTTCAGAAGAGGCAGTCTGTTTAAAGCCGAAATATTGAGACTAGCCAGGATAGCTTGGAAATCTTCGTTTTTCCCATCAAAATAGCTTTTTACAGGTGCTTACTGTTTATTGTATTCGGTACGCCAGACAGATGGTGATAGTCTTCTTCAGGAAAATGCCAAGAACAAAAAAAAAATCATCCTAAGTATTTGCTGTCTTTTTATTTCTTTACACTCCACATATTTTCTTTTCTTATATTTCTACTCCTTAAATACACTGAACACATGTAAAAACCCAAGCTAAAACCTCAATAAATAAACAAGGAATATTGGTATAAAGAGCAATTATTATGCGTTGGAAGCAAATGCTTGGTATTTTAGCAGTGCTGCTGAAAACCCCAAACAGCAACTTTGAAGACACAAGCATAGCTGCTGCACAACCTCCTCAGCTGGTGTGATGGCAGTATTTGTACAGATGACCAAATATCTCCGACTGCCACTTAGAATCGACTGCATCTTGTGTTGCAACTTTGGGAAGGTTATTCCCAGCAGAAAGGTGCTCGATGAGTAAATTATGGCAATAATAAAACAGTTTTCAGCCTGTCTTCTCCCACTTCTCTTGGAGGCATCTCAGGCAAAATTAAATTTGGGTCCCTGTGGCAGGAAAGCTCACTCCAGACATGAGCCCTGCAGCCTTTGTGTCCCACCAGCAGCAAAGGTTTTGTCTTTCAGCAAGCACAAGTCTCTGGTAATATCCACTGAAAAAATGGTTTTGGAGGATGAATGTTGAAAACCAAGCGGTCAACAAACTGGGTGGAGGATGTCTGGGTATTCCACTTGGGAAGCAGCAGCACTGCGCCCCAAGCACCTCTGAGGACTCGGTCGCACAAAAGCAGCAGAGGGGTGTGGGAAAATGGACTTTGGGTGGGAGGGAATTAAAAGAAAAAGCCCCTAATTTCTGGCAAGGCTTTGTCCTTTGGCTGAAATATGCCAAAAAGAGTTTCTCAGGTGCTTTCTGTAGGCAGCTGGAGAGAAGTGCAAGGTCGTAGGGATTTAGAACCATTTGTGATGGGAGGCAGATTTGAGGCAAGCTAAAGCTTTGCTGTGGCTATTGGGTGCCTGCTCTGTCCAGCCCCAGGTTTCCTCACATTAAAAAAAAAAAAAAGGTTTAATGGTTTGCTACAAAGCAGCCTTTTCGTTTGGGTTTGGGGTTTTTTTTATTTGAGATTTATCCCTGCATGATAAATAGAATGGGATTTTTATTTCAGTGCAAGCACCTCGGCTCTACCCTTTGGTCACCTTTCCCACCTTTCCCTCACCCACCTCCTTGCTTGCTTATTCAAACTTAGAGATAAAAGGCCTCATTGCTTAAGCTGCTGTTGATATCAGCCAAGAAGAGTGCTACATATTAAATAGGTGGGATTTTTGATTTTCTTTATTCTTTACACAGTGAGCACCCAGGCATTTTCCACTGCTGGCAGTTTGTACTGCAATGCAAAGCAGCCCACTGAGCTAACAGCAGTGGAAATGAAAGGAGAAAATGCATCCCACTACTTAGGAAAAAAAGAAAAAAAAAGAGATGAGCAACAAGGAAAGGATGAAAGTCCTTCCTCCTTAGAAAAACCAAAAAAAATCAGCCAAAATAGCCAAGCTGGGAGATGCCTGAAAAGTTGCTGGTTCTGCCTCCACCTCTTCTCTGATGCTGTAGAGAGCAACATATATTTGGGAGGGTGAGAAACAGGGTGAAATGATTTATGCTTAGAAAATGGCTCCAGGATAACTCTTGATTCTTCTTGAATGTGATTAGCCTATCTTAAGATCTCCCTGAAATATTATTTATAAAAAAGCCTGCATGTGGTCACCCCAAAGAGCATGTGGCTGTGTCCTCCCAACGTGAGCTTATGAGAGGAGGTGCTTTCCTCCCTGGGGCTGCAGTGATTATAGAGGCAGCTGTAAAGCAGAGCACTCAGGATATAAAGTGCCCTTCAGATAATGTCTGATATCAAAACAAATCTGTTTACTCTGCAGTCATTTATACTGAATATTTATTTTAAGGGGCGGGTGGGGGACACAATGCAAAATGCAGTTTGCTCAAGCAAGCCCTGTTGGGTTGATACAAACTGGTGGCTGCACCTCGGCGATGTGCTAAACACGGAGAAGCAAAGAGGCACCTCAGTGTCACTCTTCTTCTGCAGAGCAGTGGGCAGCAGTGGCTGCTGCTGCTGTACAACAGGCAGCTGGCTTATGTGAGGCCAAAGCCAGGCACAAAATTCACCAAAATTCAGTAAAAAGGGTGGGAGGAGATTCCCGATGAGATGCTCACCCATAAATACACTCACCTTCCCTGAGCGAGCCTTCCTTCTCAAGGCAAGTCCAGGCATCCGCTGCTTCGTTTGGGGATGGAAATAATCTTGAAAATAGCTGGTGGTTGTCGCAGGGTCCTGCTCCAGGGATTTACCTGCTCTCCCCTTGTTTTTCACAGAAGGCGGAAGGACGCCGAAGCAGGAGCCAGTCTTCAGGCGAGTCACCATGGAGGACAGTGTCATCTAGCGCCTGGGGACCCCACGAGCCCGCCCCAGCCAGCCCGTGCCAGTGCACCGCCTCAGCTCCTCTGTGCCTCAGTTCACCCGTCCCTCACCTGGGATCGCGCAACACAAGAGGCCGGAGAAACTGGCCTCGACCAAACCCTCAGCAAACCCTTGCATCCCCAAGGAGAGAACAGCCCGGCTGAGATTCCCGCTGCCCCGTGCATGGCAGCACCCTGGGAAGCGCCCTCGCCGTTGGGTCGCTCATCTCTTTTTTTAAGATGAGCAGAATGGGTGAAAATTGTCTTTTGTAATAAGAAATTAGTTTCACCTGCTCCGAACATTGACTTTGCAACTTGATAACACTTAAAAGATGGCTGAGTGTGCTTAATCCACCATCTTGAACCCCTCTCCATGCTCACAAGCTGGGCTGTATAAAGGGGAACCTGCCGGATCCGGGTTGCTGTTGTAAATACAGACCTGTCAGTGCGAAGAGCCAACAAGGGAAGGACCAGAGGGACAGAGAAGTAATCCTTACACCAGAAGAAGCTGAACATGCCAGCAGAGTACTGTCAAGTGAAGCTGTTGCTTGTAAGTAGGGACCAGCGCATGTGTCCAGCAGCAGCTCCACTTGGTCAAAGCTTCTCGGGGGAAAGCTGCTCAGATTTTATTGTCTTGTGTAAATAGAGATATTTTTTTGAGAAAAAAAAAAAGTGAGCCTTAGTATCTTGAAGATAGCGTTTCTCAATCAGCTCAGCTGGGGATGGAAATATGGGAACCCACGGAGTCTGCGTGCTGGAGGCTGGTGTGGGCTCTCGCGGCCAAGCTGTGCCGTCGCCGCGGGTGCAGGAGGCACCTGAAGGAGGACGGACCTGTCCAGCAGAGGACTTGGCAGACATTTCTCCCTAGTCCCTGTAAACAGGGTGAACTCACTGGTCCCATGGTCTCCGCTGGTGTAAATACTCAGCTACAGCCCACAGAGGACTTGGACTGCTTGGTGCAATTGTGGGAGGGGGGAGGGTGGGGTGGGCAGAAATCATCAGAGGGATGCAAACCCCATCAGCGTGGTGATCCCCAGGCTTTTAGCATTAGTTTAAAAAAAAAAAAAAAAAAGGAAAAAATCAAAAAAAGAAACCCTGAAGGCTTATTAATGGTGTTGGGCCAACTGTTCGGCTGGGTAAATGGAGGCATGCCTAGACATGTTCTGTGTTCATGTCAGCCAGTGCCTGTCTGTGCAGTTCTCTGTCTGTGCAAATGAGTGTGCAAGGCTGTGTCTGGTTCAGGGGGCGGCCAGCCAGTGCAGGTCCCCGTGTCTGTGTAGCTGTGTCCGTGAGAGAGGAGAGAAAATAGACGTGTGTGTTGTACTGCCCTTTATACGCCCAAACACATTTGAGGAGTCATAAGAAACACTGCCAGGTCCAGCTTTATTAGCATGAGTGCGGCGTAGTGTCCACACCTCTCCTGGGAATGAGGCTCGGCAGGCAGGGGGATGGTGTTAGCTGGGTGAGAGCTGATAAATCTCTGCTCTGCATTGAGTTGTCATCCACTGTCCCCTGATGTGGCACAGCAGTGCCCATCTGCAAACACTGCCGGCAGAACAGGGCTGCACTCGGGCACGGGCGCTAGCAGGATGGTACCTGCTGGAAGTTGGACAGGAGTTTTGGGTTTCTCTTTCATCCTTCACCACCCAAAGCTTACTTACGCCTTATTTACTCTGAGTCCAACTGTTCAGATTCATTCAGTGCAGGGAACTTAGGAAAAAAGAATGAAATTAGAAATTGAAATCAGAAAAAAGCCCATGCTTGAGAAGAAAACAGATACTTTTGAAAATTACCCCCAGTAACTTTCTCTGAACATAGAAGTCTTTCTTCAGCTTAGCATTTTGCAGGAAAGCAGTGCCAAAGTGTCTTCCCCATGAAGAAGCCAGATAGCATGAAACAACTGTTGCACATATTTAGCATAGCACTGGGGCCAAAGCCCCTTTACCTTTGCAAGGAATGGGCAGTGGGCAATCAACAGAAATTGGAAGCTGCCTCAAATTCCTGAAGGGTGTGGGCATCTAGAGTGGTAATTTGTTTGCAGTGGTCTAAGATGAGCTGCAGGGACAGTCTTTTCCTCTTGAGTACTTGAATACCTACTTCATCCAGCTCTGTGTGTTGCCATTAACACCTAACAACTGCCAGTGCCAAGTGATTTATATATTTATCAGGCCATTTATTTATTTATGGAGCCAGTGCACAGGAGGCACCATGCTTTCATCTGCCACATCTGGACACCTCTTCCTTTGCCTGCTTCTCCAGCCCTGTATAGTGTCCCCAGGCAAGGTGAGCATCATCTTGGGGAGGCTGTGGTTTCCTCCCCAGTGAAAGCTGTTAGCCTTTTTTCCAGGGAGAAAAATACTGGAAAATATGAGCAACCCACCCTGACTTTGTGTCAGAAATGTGCTGAAAGTCAGCCAGTGTATTAAGCAAAATAAATACCACCAAACCATCTGGAAGTTCACAATCCTTCAAAGACATGAGGGGACCATTCTTATGGTTTCTAGAGCCTCAAAGGACAATGCTAAATCCTGAACCCGAGGCTTCCTGACCCTGGGGAGGTTTGAGGTGCAGCATGGGGAAAAAGTGAGGGCTGCAATTACAGGAAAGAAGATATTCCCTAGTTTTTCACTAAATTGCAGGAAAGCAGAACTCCTCTGAGTTGGGTTGAGTGGTGGATTTTTTTTCACTGGAGTGCTCAGTATTAGTTTCTCTCCCCAGACAATCCCATCATCCCATACCTTAAACCCTTGCCTTTATGTCTAGAAGAGTTATTCTTGGAGGCGTTTGCAACAACCTTCAATGTTTCTCTCTCTCTCCAACCCCAAAGAGGCTGACACCCCACAACTGACAGTTGTAAAGATGAGCCAGACCAACCCCAAGTCCTAATAAAAATGCTGAATCCCATCCACTGCATCCATATCGATGGCACACAGGTTACACGTGGAGATGAGCAGTGAGGAGGGGGAGGCAGATATTCACTGAAGATTGTGTGTGGGAGGTGCTGTTGCCAAACCCACCCGGCAGAGTTTTGATTTAATCCAGCCCTGAGTCAATAGTGATTGACATTTCACTTGCTTTCCATATCGTAACTGGACTTCCTTACTCCTCAGGCATGGAATGAATCTTAATACATTGTAATTACTGTACTCCTGGTGGTGAACCGGTATGAAAAGCTATCACAGAAAGCATTAATAAAATGTACATCATGAAAAAGAGCTTGGTATTGTCTGAAATTAATAATGCACCAGATTTTTCTCATCCACGCCTGCTCATTACAGGCCTGCCCTTGAGTTTTCTATTAAAATGACTTATTCAAACTACTTGTATAGCTGTGTTCAGCGTGAAGTTATCTGCTGTAGGTTTGCATCCCAGTTAGATGTACCGCATGAGGACTTATTAATCTGTTATATCTTTCAGGCATTGATTTTGGTGACATTTATATAACGCTGGTATGACTAAAATGAACTGATTGATTCATGCGTATGGATTAGTTTGCCTAAGACTTTGAGGCTAGGTAGCTTTATCATGCACTGTAACGCCAGAATTCATCACTGTATTATTTACGAGAGACTGAACTGGCTGCATCTCAATAACTGAAGAGATCTTCACTGTTTTATTTATGTATAAATGTTTACTTAATCAGCCGCCAATTTTGTTTAGCAGAATTTGTTCGCAAACGGAAATTGTAAACGATAACGTGGTTTCTATTTTAAAATTTATAGGCTTTCATCTGTAGCAAAATCCAAGACTTCCAAAGTGTCTTTGTCTACTGGCAATCAACAAGCTCTCTTGTATATGCTTTCTGGTAATTGCAATTAGCTGCTGCAATATTTCGCATAAAAAACAATGCAACCCTAATACGGGAGATCTGAGTGGTAGTGTGTCAAAGTCAACATAAATATCCCAATGCTTAGAAACATTGCTGCAGGTTGAACAAAGCAACAAGGAGCCACGAGCCAGTGCAAAGTGCTCACAGACATGTGGGGTGAGTTCTGCTGCCTTATGTTACAAGAAAATCCCGATTCTAGGTAAATCGTGTCTCAATCACATGGGCCCTGCAAGAGCCTGAGGAAGGCCTGGTCAGAGGGGGCAAGGAAAACATCTGCTCGCTGTGCCTTACAGCTGGGAAAGTGGTTGGGCTACAATGAGGGTTTAAGGGTATAACATTCCAAGGAGGCTTAATCCCGGGTTCCAAATCAATGGCATGTGTTTTCTTTGGACCACACTGCTTCTCCCGGGGACCAAGGAATAAGGAGACTAAAAGGATTTATTAAATGAAAGCAAGACTTTCCTGTTAGGAGCCATTTAGAAATATTTTTAGTGCAGAGGCAGAGAAGAAGTGACATGTTAGAGACCTATAAAATAATAAGTAGTGTCCAGAGAAGGTGAATTGTGTGCTGCAGTTCACTGTAGGTAATACAGCAAGTGGCACTATGTGGGGCAATGAAGAGGTGAAGTCTTAAATGTAGTTATAAGTAATGTTTCATTACCCATCACGGGATTAACCCACGGACTCCCTGACCCAATACACCCGTAAGGTGATGTACAATGAGCTTTAGCAAGATATCATACTGTTTTACAGTTTAAAGACAGAAAGAAAAAAAAAAATTAAAGAAAAGCCAAGCCTGTCACCTACAGTCTCTTGTTGCAGGGTCAGAAGGAATTGCTGGCTCCCTGAGGAACTGAGGAAACACCCCTGCTGAGTCTTCAGCCATACTTCACACGTGATTTTTTTTTTTAAACCATATTTTATTAACATGAAATATTACAATAGCATTAGACAGGCCTGGAAAATTACTTGCAGCCGGCAGTGTGAAAAGGGGAGTAAACTTTGCATGTCAGCACCCTGGGCTATAACTTCAAGAGCATGGGCTCACAAGAGAGGGAGGCAACCTGTGCCTCACAACCATTGAACCCATCGCTACAGCACTGGTAAGAGTCAGCAAAAAATCTCTCTCCATGTTTCTTTTTGGCTCCCTCAGGTACCAGAAGACTGCAATTACATCACTCCTAAGCTTTCCGTTTTCCAGGCCAAACAACCAAATTCTCTCAGTCTACAGGTTTGTTCATTATTCATTTAGGGCAATTAGGAGAAGCACCTGACAAAGGCTAGGGGGAAAAAAAAAAAAGGTAAACACACCTTGAGTATGTTGTATGAAGGCTAGGAGCTGCTTTAATCAGCTCTGTGCCCACCTGGATGTAACTCTGGTCCCTAACTGGAGAAGTAACAGCAACACCTGTGGATATTGCTTAGAGGCCCCTTAACAAGCTCAAGGTGGTGTGCTGAGGACGGTTTCCTTTATGCAGGCCAAAGTGATGAAGATGATATTGTTTGCAGCAAGTTTATAACTCCTGGCTGAACTGGAGATTAAACTTTAGGAAGATGTTTCAAGAGTGACTGGAGTTCTGAGGAATGATGACTGTGTTGGACCCCTTGGTAAGACACCCCACACGCTAACTGTTTCTGTTGACGTGCAAGTACGGCAGTTTGACTCGTGTCTCAGCAATTAAATTTTATTTCCTGTCTTATGCCCTGTTTATCCTTGCTAATAGCTCTCCTAGTTCTTCTTGGATAACACCTGCTGTGTAGGAAGGCATAAAATTGTAGGAAAGGCTGAATATTTGTCACCGTAATGTCATCAAGATGGTCTCGACTAAAAGGTGTTGCTGCAGGAGTCTGATTTTCTTCCTCAAGCTTCTCTCCATGCATGTGAGCTTTTAGTTAGTCAGTCATGTTTCAAAATAAAACGAAGACATGCTTTTTTTTTTTTTTTTTTTTTTTGTAAAGCTGA
>VZTF01003561.1:2828277-2906453 GCA_013397755.1 Cnemophilus loriae | reverse complement strand
TTTTTTTTTTTTTTCAATCTGTAAAGCTGAAAATGAAGCTGTTATGTGCTTGTGTTATGTGCTTGCTTCCTTCTGCTTGGATGCACTTGCCAGCATCTGCTGCTGTGAGAAGCTGAAGTCACTGATGGCGAGGCTAAAGTCAACCTCTCCAGTGTGTGTGTTGAGGGGGCATAAACCAACATCTGCAACGTGCTTTGTGGTAAGGGTAGCTGACCCTCAAGCTGATGTGCCCTGCTTAGAGCTTTGCTGTCCTGGGGAGGCAGCAGCTGTACAAAAATGAAACCCAGACACCCCAGTTTTCTTTGCAATATCCTTTTTTTATCCTTACATATGTGTTATTGGATGGTGCACTCCCACTAAGCCACACTCATGAGGACCAGTGGCTGCCTGCTGCTCTGCACCTCTGCTGAATATTAAGCAGCTTCCTAAAAGCGATGAGGCTGTTGTGGCTGAACAGCTTTGCCATGTGCAGCCTGCGCAGATATCCAGCAAAGAAATCAAAGGCATGATGTCACCAGTATTTCTTATCTAAAATTAAATATCTGTCTTAAGTCCCCAGACACACGGAGACTTTGTATTAGAAACATATACTGAGAGTTCAAACTCTGAGTCATCTCATATATATTGCACTCAAGCCAAGGGAATAGCAGTGAGAATAGACCTGCAAAAGAGCAATTCTCTATTCTAGCAAGACGAGGGAGAAAAAAATGTTCAGGGAAAATACTAATGGGTTCACAAGCAAAAAATACTTGCCAATGAAATTGTGTCTCTAATATTCTGTACCTTTGCAGTAAAGCCATGATTTGCTGTGGAAAATGCAGCAGAGAATAAGTGGGTCAACTTGTGCTCATTAATGGCAGAGACAGAGTGAGTGGCATTTAAAACAAGTCCACTCGGAGGGAAAGCGAAAATTATTTATTCTGAAGGCATCAAATGTTTGTTGTCACGATTGGATTTCAAGAGCAAGTCACAATGCTTTGGGGTGCCATTGTCCGGGCAAGGTTAAGCCAAGCTCTGGACATGCTGAAGCCAAGGGCTGCATTTCTGCTACTGCTCTCCACTGCATTGCTGGACATGCCAGGTGGCCATTGCTGCACGTGGCCAGGTGGCCTTTCTAGCACGTGCCACAGGTGTTCCAGCCCAGCCATCAGGGGCTAAAGTGGGAGACATGACGCTGGAAATTACTTGGCCCCCTGTGCTATGGGGTAAATTGTGCTGGGCTCTGTGTCAGCCCACTCACATGTCAGCAGCCACACTTTGGTGCAGTGAATATCTGTGGATCAGGAGCACTTTTAATATGCCTCTACTTTTTGTATCCTTAGTATCTCCTTAATGGGTCCTATGTAGTCCCCAGTCCCATGGTGGTTCATCTTCCCTCACTGATCTCAGGCTGTGCTGCTCATTTCCTTCCCACCTGGGTGGGCTCATGTGTTATGGGTACTCCTTAGCTTCTGAATAATTTTCTCCAAGGTAGATAAACATGTTCCCTATTCTGCAAAAAGAGGTTGTCTTCTCCTGTGAGCATTCCAGTCATGAAGGAGCTGCACACTGGGTTTTCTTGGAATCTGGTCGTGCTGCCCATACAGGAAGGCATGGGGCAGGAGGAAGCACAGAGGCATTTCTGGAGTCACAGTGGAAAAAACCCTGCACTAGGCTGTTCTCCAGCTTTTACTGGATTATAGCCCAGACCTGAGACCCAACAGATGCACTGTCAGGTATGAAGTATTGGCCCAAGATTCGTGCTGGCTCCGTAATGGGAACCAATTCCCCTCTCTAATGCACAGTTGTTGCATTGCATAAAAATCATTATTATACATTGTGAAATCTAATTACATTATTGCACACCGTGTATACACTCTAATAAAGGCAGTGGAAGCAATAACACTGCTAGTAACACACCATTCCACTGAAATTACTATTGCTGTCAATTTTACTTCCATTTTTTCTTGATTTACCCTGAAGAGCAAGGCTTTCAGCTTGCTTGCTTTGGCAGGTGGATGAAGTGTCAAGACCTTACAAGGGTTGCAGAACCCCACAGCTCCAATTGCAGTAGAGAGCATGTGAGGGGACTACTGCGTCCCAACTTCGATACCCAGTGGTGAGACAAGTCCCTCCTGAGGGTTACGATGCTATCCTGAGATGGGTTCAAAGCCAGCTAGGCTCCATTTCCCCTGAAAGTGCCCCTTCTCTCCACTGATTGTAGACCCTTGGGCACCTGTGCTCTTAGATGTCTGAAACCAGATCAGCTCAAATGCCTCCACCTCTCTGTTCTAGTGCACATGAGGAAGAGGAGGAGGATAGATGGTCCTTTGTCTTAATTCAGAGATATATTTTTGCCAGCGTTGAGCTGAGAGGGATTTAGCTCTCGAAGAGTATTTTCAGTTCTCTGCTTCCCCACCGTTAACTTCTCATTGTAAAGCTTGTGTGATGAATATGAACTGCTACTGCCAACCTGCTGGTTTCTTGCAGTCTGCTCTCCTTGCGAGCTGTCACACAAGCTCTTTTTAGTAGTGGAAGAGATGAAGAGGGGCTCCTTAAACACCTCAGCATCTTCAAGGAGGTAGGTGCAGAGTTACCAGCCATTGCAATACTGTTTGCAGTGTGCCCTGAATCCATCAGCTGAAGAAACCACATTGAGAGCTGAGAGAGTTGTAGGGGTTTTGATGGTCTTCTGAAGATCCCTTTTCAAGTGTGGCAAATGAGCCCAGGGTTCAGCCACTGAAGAAAAAGAAAGGAAAAGGAAAGATGTCAAACCACAGATTGAGGAAAAGTATGACTTTGTGTTTCCTTTCCTAGATGGTTTCAGACACTGAAAGTTGCTGTCCCTACCACAACCTCTTCATAAGAAGAGAGCGTGAGCCTGCAGTGTTTCAGTGTGTCTTTACTTCTAAATGAAATGGGATATCAAAAGCTGGTCCCCAAACACCAGCTAATCATTTACAGGAGAAAAAACCTGGTGCTGCTTGAGTCGCCTCTAATGCCTTTTTGCCAGGCCAAAGGCTGTCCAGGGTCCTGGTGCTGGAAGCCAAGCACAGCTAGTTCATCACTTTTCCTAATGTGCCAAGGCATCTCCAAGCAAGGTTGGTCCTTGGCATGGGGCGGGCACAGTTGGCTTTTTCACAGTGTGGACCTGTTTCACATTGGGTAGTACAGCACTCCAGGAACCCATAGGATCATCTCTCTCCTAGTCTAGCATACAAAGCATCAAATGCACCATGTCAAGACCAAACCACTCCGCAGACCCTCCTCCATCCAAGGAGGTGCATCCATCCATGTTTACCACTGAAGCATCTTGTAAAACAAGTGATTCATTTAGTCTGCCTACAGACTGCCTGAAAGTGGCCCATGTATTAGCTTTTGCCTGTCTGTCTTTTTCCGAGAAAATGTGCATGGAGGCACATATATCTGTGGAGCACCTGTGGATCAAAATGTGATTTCCATCACAATGTTCCTACTGTAGAGGACCTCCCTCTCTTTAATACTGCAAACTGTGTCTTACAGATGTGTTGGAAACATATTCTTTGTGGTAGCCAGCAGGGTATGAAACGCATTCTGGCTATACATATTACTTTTCTAGTCTCTCTGCTGCCAGAGGCTCATCATGGAGAAAGCTTTAAGAGAGCATAGGCAAGTGGAGAGAAGGTGCTGAGATGAAGGGAATTATGGGGGACTATCAAGGGAGAGGAAAGTATTTATCTCTACTGTAGGTATCCCACCAGTTTTCAGACTTCATCAGGTAAAATACATGTGTGTAGGTAAGTTTAATTCTGTTTCAGCCACTGAATTTTTCTTTTTAATCACCATGAGCTTGTAATAAGTTAATTAAAAACCTCAAGTAAGCGTTCAGCAGTCCTCCACTGGGAAGGTATGCCTGAACTTAGCTGTGTCCTCTTGGCCCCCTGAATTCCTGTTCTGCATGCACATGTCACATTAAGGATGCCACCACTCTTTTTCTGTCTCGTGCCAGTCTCAGAAATCACAGATCTCTGTCTCTGGCAAGCTGTCTGGCAATCCTTCCTTCAAGAGGTGTTTTTTTTCCTCCTTCTCTTGGAAAAAAAAATGGAGAAAAGAGAAATGCCTACATATAGCAAAAGCTATATATGTAAAATATAAGAGAACTTGGGAGGCAGTAAGGAGGGCAGTGACAGATGAGGAACAGGAGGAAAACACCATAAGCAACCCTGTCTTCCTTTCCTGTGGGTAAGAAGGTCAAGCTTCCTCAGCACACAGCTGAGTGCTAGTTATAACTGTCAAGTTTGTATCGAACCTACTACCTGATTTTTCCCTGTAGTAAATTACTGTGGAAGTCAAGAGTGTTTCTGCCTTTATTGCAGAATCATGGCTATCAGATACAGAAGAGACAAAAGGGTTGCCGTGATAAAGGCCTCTCCCTTGATGCAGTGATTTATGAGCAGTGCTGGCTTCCCAGGCCCTGCTGTAGCAGATATTGCCAGAAGGAGCCTGGTCTCAGTCTCCCCTGGCCTGAAACAGAGGTGTGAATATTGTTATGGACAAACAGGGGCTTCCTGAGCCAGTTTGACTTCATAAATCATCTGTGCTGGGATGCAGCAGCCAACACCGGGCAGTCCAAGCTGACCAAGTCCAAGCTTACAGTGCAAGCACAGAAGATGTTAAACTCCTGGAGACTGGGAATGGTGGTCAGAAGACCTGGGATCACAACTTTGGCATAAGAATGGTGTGCAGTGGTAATACTTTACTAACAGGTGCCTTTATTTTTCTTTCTTTTTTGATCTTGTTGATTAATCTTGTGCCATGCAGTGGGTAATAATGCGTCACTAGTGGAGATGAACTGCCTTGCTAATGAACTGGACTGAAGGATTTGTACAGACCATAACCTTGCTGTATGCCTTGTGCCCTTTCCCTCCTTCACTACCAAATCCTTTAGTGATTGTAACATTTTTCATATTAGTTTCTAGCCTTTTTTTTTCTTTTAATGGATAATTCCGATTAGTCTCTCATCCTGCAGGTGTAATTCAACAGTCATGGAAAACTTGGTATCCTGCCAGTCCCAAAATTCAATGGCATCCTTCACTAGAGTTCTGATGCTGGGGAGCAGTGATGCACCAAAACTTTGCAAAATGTTCTAGCTGCCAAGGAATGCTGCAATGTGGTATGAGTGGTAATCCTCTTCTGTTTATATCTGTCACAATGTTTGGAGGAAAACAAGAAAAATCTGGGCCCCAGGTAGAAACCTGTTGAGGAATTAATGAAATCACACCATTTGGAGACTTGCAGATGCTGTTCTGTTGGGAGCATGCTGAGGCTGCCATTAAACGCCTTTGGATAAGACTCAGCAAACATCTGGTAGCTTTTTTTTTTTAAAAAATCAAAACTGTAATTGTTCTAGGCCTTGTTGTTTGCCCACGCTGGTAATGTGCCTGCGAGGTCTAATTAGTTGACAAGTGACAAAAGAGGCCACTGTAGCGAAGGGGAGGCCGGGTGCCAGGATCGTTAGATCGGTTGGGCAAGAGCCACGAGAGCCAGCAGGTGATGAATGCAGGAAAGGTGTATTATCCCCTGCTTTGTTACAGATGCAGGGACATGAGGAAACAAGGCAAACTGATAAGCCAAAGGCTCAGCGTTTTGCTATTCATCTTATGTAAAATCAGATCTGCAGTCGTCTGTGAGTAGAGTGGTTAGGTCCTGTAATAGCTGGTCAATGCTAAAAGAGCCCTGACCTTCAGGCTCTACTGAGTACCTTTCAACGCTTGTGGAAACAAGATGGAGAGGACTTGCACTGGAGTCCAGCATGAGCAAGATTAGTAAAAACTGATGTACGCTGATGTAGCTGTATTCCTGTTGGCTATCAGTGATAAAATCCCCACTCACTGTCAGCAAAAGCTGAATTCATTCAAGGCAGAAGAGGGTCCCATCTGCTTTTATAAGTGAGTCTGTGGGACAAGATCACTAGCTGGGCACTGTGAAATCTGACTACCTGCTTTGCTTATGTCTTCACCTTGAATTGTTGCTAATTCCTAAATTTATACGTTTATTATCCATATATTTATTTAGATAAAATATATTAAAAATGTTGCCTTTCAGGCAAAGAGATCTGGGTGCTTCAGAAAGCTTTCCAGATCTGGGGTGGTTCAGCTGGTATCTACCTCCTTATCAGTGTGAGGACTACACTCTGACTGTCTGCACCAGAACTGGACTTGGCAGTGCAGGGATGCCCAGTATGTGTGAAGCTGTGGGCTCAGGTGCCGTATGCAATTAGTTTTGAGTCTGGCAGTCTTGATGTTTGGGCTTTTTCAGTATTGCATCTACGGCTGGGCTGAACTCGGCTTGTTCCTTAGCTTGGCACATATAGATCTGGAAAAGTATTTTTAAATGTTTAAGCACTGCTTAGCACATTACCCTCGGGGGTTTTTTTGAGGAATTAGATCTGTCTTGGCTCCTCTCGAACAGTTCCCATCGAAGGGGTAACAAGATGAGTCATGGGGACAGAGTAATGGTGGGTTACGAGACTATCTCTTGGTCTGTGTTTGCCTGCACTCATGCTGAGACTGCAATACTTTTTCCAGGTGTTCTGGTAGATTTGGGGGTCTCACAGCTGTTAGTGTCATACCTACACCAACATCTGGCCCACCGTTGCTGAACTCCCCAGACCGTGCTGCTGGAAGTGGATTTGATTTGTGCTGAAGTCACCTGGAATCACAATTACCAATGGGAAGGAGTGGCTGCATGTGAACAGTCACGGATAAAGTTGCATAGAGGAGATCACCAGAAGGGAAAACAAGATCACCAAAATATCTGCCAGCAAATTCAAAGTCATTAGCTGCATGTTTCCCCATAGAGTCGATAGTTCCCTCCCATCTCCCCATTGCTCCATAGGGAGGATGTGCCATGGGCAATAAGGAAAACTCCACCAGGGACACCCACCCTGGACATTCCACTACCTCCCTCTCCTCCTGTAAATCAGGAATAACCCCACTAAAATCAAAAAGAATTCTCCAGGGTAGAATTCTGTAAATGAAAAAAGGAAAGATTTAACATTCATTTTCTTCTGTCCAGGGCACCATGAAATTAAAACTTTTGGGTTTAGATTGCTGCTAACCTTAAAACTGTGTTCAGTATTAAAAAAATAAAATCATATGTATAATATATATTACAAATGTTGTAATATATTCTATATAATATATAAAGATACCCATCATATACATTTACATATACATATGTATATGAAGACTTCCAAGTTCATGTTTTGGCAGCCAGTTGAGTGCCCTGGTTTGGTTTTGGTCTGATAAATGGGTGCAAAAGAAGTGATTGAATCTCCACACCTGGACATCCCCATGTGTTGCTCCAGATCTTAGCTTAGTTTATCCACTCTGAAATGACATTTAGTGAAGCTCCCTCTGCGTAAGATATTGCTGTGAAATTTTAGGGCAGACAGAGGAACAAGAGAGTGGGAGATGGATGGAAGCATGTAAAACATGTTAAAATCTTTTAAAAGAAAGGCTTTGTTCTTTGAGAACAACAACAGTAATGCATGCTACCCAGCTGCCTTTAATGCTTTAGTCCCTTTATTCCTTTGGAAACAGGAAATCCAAAACCCAAGCAAGGCAACAACATTACGCTCTCTTTCTTCTTGCAACACAACACAATTCAAGGGCAGAACATTTCAATTTTTATTTTAAGATCACAGGTAAATGAGTTGCCATCATCTTTACATTCCTGGCATGATCTGCTTCTCAAATGTAAATTTGGAATAGCGATTATTATTTATAGACAACAAAGATGACAAAGGTAATGTAGGAAATGCTCTGTAAATGCAGATAAAATTATCCTGGCACCACCTGCGCATTTGTACATGTATATGTGTACATAAAAATGGGAAAGCCTACTGAGTTATTGAATAGAAATGAGACTGGCAAGAAGTGTTTTTCCCCAAGCCATTGCATATTCCACAATTCTGTCATGAAAATGTCTTTCCTCCCACCTCTGACATTCTATTGTTGCTTTTCAACCAAAACAAAGTGAAAGGAGATTAAAAGATTGAAGAGGAAAGGGTAAGTTATTTTCAAAGGTAATTTCTGTCAGATTTTTTTTAATCATGTGCTGTGCACATGACATGCACAGTGACAAAAGTTACCAGTGTGTGATCAGAATGATATTTGGTGATTTGTTTTGGCTTTTTTTTTTAGTTAAATAGCTGCAATGTTTGTAACACAATACCTCTTTCCCAATTTCAGGAGCTCATAGACTCAAAACCAAAGAAAAAATAGAAGAAGAAAGAGTAAAATGTCCACTTTGGATGTCCCAGCTGGTACAAAGTGTCCCACCTCCTTGAGCAGCTCTCCATTCCTCAGAAATGAGGATGAGCAGCAGAGGGATGGATAACATTGGTACAGGCATGAGAAGCGCAACCACAAAACTGGTGTTCAGCCTAGTGGTGCTGGTGAGTGCATGTGGGATAGCCAGCTAAACCCCTGATCAGTGCAGGATTAATCCCTGCAACAGTGCTTTCTGTTTATTTTCCAGTGACTTCTGCAAGCAGCACCTAGAAGAGCGAGCTGCTGGCACACACGTCATTAGCAAGCACATTGGTTTAATTTCCTTTTGTTTCGGTGCATATTTTATAAGATTATCTTATTTTGGAGAAGTTAGCCCTAAGTGGTGCTTTTTGTTTTCACACGTGTTGCAGCTGCAAATGCAGGCAGGGTTGTGCTGCAGAAGAAATGTCTTGCTCAATTATTTTTTTTATTTTTATAGATGAGGAAGTACTTTCTCACAGCTTTTTAATCTTTTACTCCACCTCTTCTAAGCAGATGCTTGCTTACCAAGAACTAGCACAGCCTGATACTTACATAGACAATTGTGACACAGAGAAGTACATTTATCCTTTCTTCTGCTTTTGTGTATGGTTTTGCAAAGGAGGCATATGCTCCTCCTTGGACTCGAGGTTTTCAGGTCCAAATAGAGGCATTAGTTGCCTGCACCAAAGCCTAAAATCTGAGAGAATTCAAAAGAATGGAAGACCATCCTTGAAGTGAGATGTACTAGAGCAATTTCCTTAATGGCAGCTGCAGGTTCCAAGCTTCCTCAGCTATAAACATCTGTCAGTTCAACCCTGGGACTTCACAGGCTTGGCCATTGGGGTTTGACATCTCCCCCTGGAAAGCCCATCATCTTCTGTACTGAGGTGGAAGATGCAGGAGATAAAGATGTTGATCTGGGATGTCAGTGTGACCCCACCACGAACCCTTTAGCATTTGCTCCTGACAGAGGAGCTGCAGTCACATGGAGCTCTCCCTTAGCCGTGATGGTCTCTGTAACTCCACCACCAGGCTCCAAATCCGGCTCTTGCCCTTCAGAGACTCGCTGGCAGCAAGCACATCCCTTCCCTGATGTACATTTTGGCCCCTGGTTTCTAGATGCAGTGCTGAAGTAGCCAAGCAGGAAATGCTCTCAAGGGATAGAGAGGCTGGTTTGCTGGAGCACCAGCAAGCACATCAGTGCTGTTGAGATCACCCCAAAATTACCCACACTGATGGAAATGGACCTTGCAGGTTTGGAGCTGAGCTGTGAGAAAGGCTTGCTTTAAAGACCAGGTGATGATGAATCACTTGAACCTGAAATCAAATGGAGGTCACTTGTGAGAGTGGGGATGAGCCCACCTTTATAATGGGAAGCCACTTCACTTTCTGTTGGGTTTGATCATGAGAACCCTTCTTTCCCCCAGCGTTTCTCAAAGAGATACAGCACATTCAATTAACAGCTTCTGTCCATCTGACTTTTACACATGTTCATGCCTTAAAGAAAGTATAACAGCATTTTTTAACAATGACTAATAGAGATTAGGCCTAGAAAAGAACTCAGAGTAATCCTGTTATGTAAGAGCAAGAATATTTTGCAGGCTATAAATCAAATGCTTCCCACAATAGAAAGCGCCTTCATTACCTTTTAATCCAGATAAACGCTCCAAAAAACCTTAACTATAAGGTATATATTGTTATAAATAATACACAAATTAAAATTTAATTGCTAGTAGGCTTCCCATTTGCTCACAGTCACACAACCTTTTTCTTCCACAGCAGAGCATGTGCAAAGCCCTTAGAAACTCCACGCATTAAAATTGCAATTATGGAAACAATCTATAATCAATACGTGGTTATTAGGGTAACCTGCATGTATGGGATATTTTATAGCAATTATAATCCTGACAGTCCTTTCTGAGAGCAAAATTTGTGTCTTGGCTTTTCCCTTTCAGGTTTCAGTCCCCGCAGTGCCATCTACTGCTGAGATAAGTTTGAATGCTGAATTTATTATTTCTTTGGGGGACAATTTTCAGGGACCATTATCTGCATGTGGAACACAAGCTCCTAGGGAAAAAATAAATGGTTGTAAAAGCCCAGCAATCTCTGACTCAAATCTCCCTACCTAAACATGGCTGAGACCAAAAGGAAAAAAAATAATGAAAAAATGCCAAACTAGGATCCCTCATTTGTAATCTCACGTTGCTGAAACCAAATGTTTCTTTGATCACTCCTCATTCACTCATGACAATTCATTACTCAGTCAGTGGGAATTGTCCCAGCTCCAGTGAAAACCATGGAGTTATACCAGCTGCTGTCAGCTGAACCTTCTGGCTCAGAACTGTTAAGAAAAAGGTATGCAGATTTGCTTATTTGTTTTGGAAACGAGGATTTAAATTACTTTTGCCAACCAAACCTACAGCCTTGCTTATGTCTGAGTGATGAGAAGCCACTTCACTCTTCTAAGAATAATTATTAATATAGCTAGTGAAGGACAGCTGAGGTAGGTTCTGGGCATCTCTGGTTCAAGTTCAAGTGATGTGGAAGTTCTGCCGTGATTTTGCCAGACCACTGCTAGCAAGAGAAGAGGTGTCTAAGGTAGGCTTTAAGATTCCAAATACAAAGAAAAAATACCAAAACAGTGGGTTTTTTTTTTTTAGAAAAATCAGATTATTTTTTCAGGTTAAAATACATCTTCCTCAGGTGGTACCTTGAAGGCATTCACGTCTTATTCTTCTCTAGTTCACACATCTCCTTCCCATAAAAATAGCCTGTGGACTGGACCACCTCCCCCAGGATGCCTATTTTCAAGCCAAAAAGGACACTGGGCTTTGCTCTGCCAAGGAGCTTCTGCTGTGGGGGAAAAGGGTACAAAACTCTGCACTGTACCCGAGACTGAGGGTTCCTTCCGTCAGGGCATTTATTACAGGGTAAGGACTGAAAGGGAACAACCTTTTCTTGGCGAGAGTGTCAATTTTGCAAACTGTTTCACTGTTAAAATAAACTTTGAAATAGCACCACTCTGGAATTTATTTATATATCCATTGAAGTGAGGAGAGATGTTTCTCCAGAGTTCTCTTCAGGGTATGCTGCAGGTGAGGTGCAGTCCCATCCAACCTGGCAAATGCTCCTTGTTTAGGTGGGAGGAGTCAATATTGAGCAATAAGATGGCTGTAAGAACAAGACCATGACCCAAAACTGGGTCACCTGCAAAGCTGGAGAAACAGCCATTTGGGTGAAGAGGTTCAGCTGGGAGCTGACAGCAAATGCTGAGGAGTGGTTAGTATTTGGAAGGGCTGAAGAGAGAACAAACTGAGAAGAGAGCAAACAACTGTGGAAGCAGTGAGAAGAGCAGACTGCAAGATGAAGGCTGGAGAGAGGATGGTGTGGGGCAAAGTGACGGGGCAAAACACTAAAGCAGGAGCAGGGGTACCATCTGTCCTATTGAATCAACTTTTGGTAGCGTAGGTATTGGGCTTTATGTAAATCTCTATGAATAATTCAGCATAACCAAATATTTCTTCCCACCCACCTTAGCAAGCGCCCTCCATCACAAGTCAGAAACAATTCTATGAGGAGTAGCTAATGGCCATTTGTCTTTTTGGATTACTTTGGTGCCGGTATGACCTTATTTTATTTATTTATTTTGTAGCTGGGCAGAGAAGGATGAGATATGGAGGGTTCCCAACATCACTGGAAGCACTCAGCTTACGAGCCTGGGACAACACTGAGTGCACTGATCATCTTTGGAGTATGCTCACCTCCCACTAAGGACCACGAAGCCTGGAACGGTGAGTATGCTGTTTTACACAGCTCAGAGCAACTTCCCATCTGCTGGGAAATTCATTGATGCTACAGAGGGATGTCCCCTGACAGAAACTGGTGATGTGCACCTCAAAGATGCTTTCTCTTGACATTCTGGGCATCATCTAGACTGCTCATCCTTCCAGCCAAACTAGTACTTTTCCTTGCATTTCTCAAATGAGACCCTGAGTTTGCCAAATGAAAGGAGGAAAAAAAAGGATTGATGAGGGAACTCTTTTCTGGGCTCCTTACAGGAGAGATGCACTAAGTGAAAAAAGTAAACTTTAAAGTAGAATTTGCCACTGTCCTGTCAAATCTGTTCGTCTGGCCCTGGCTAAATATTTCAACCCAGAATAGCTCCAGCTGCTCACTTGCCTGTGAGAGAACTTGAATTTCAAAATACCCCCCTGAAACACCCTGTGCCTCTGCTGGGAGCCCAGCTCGAGTCTGAGGGATTAAATCTCGATGTTATTAAATTCTGCTGATCGGTGACAGAAGTGCCTTCAGAAAGCAGTGCTGAGAAGCTGCTTAATATTGTTTTCATGATGGTAGCGAGGCAAATGTCTCCTGCACTGGCTAGAAAAAGCAGTTTGTCTCATTCCTAGAAGCATTATATTGTGGAAACACAGCTCAGAGTTATGCTTTACAGGCTGGCTGCCAAAACTTCAGCAGAAACAGAAGAGCCTCAAATAATTAGCTAGACAGCGCCTAGCAGGTGTCACTTTGGAACTCTTTGGTGATGATAATCCTCAAAGATTGCAGAGAGGTGATTTGACCAGAGAAAACAGGTTCACTACTCACATATTCCTTCACGAGCAACCACTCTCCTTGCTCATGCACCAGTTCTGATAGGAAGCAGCTTGATAAAAACATCTGCAATTTGATCTAGAAAGAAAGAAAGAATAAATCGCTCTTTTAAGTTGTCAGGAAAAAAAAAAAAATAATCCTCCCTACCCCCAAACAAATCAATACAATGTCTTGAATCGGGAATGGATGCTGTGTAATTGGAATACAGATCCTGCATGAAACCCTGATTCTAATCTGAGGTATTTAATACTTTCTGCCACAATAAAAGAAGAGAATTAATGGACTCAGTGGGAAATCTAGATGGTATTTAGCTCTGAATCAGACTATTATTTTACACTTGGCATTGATAGGAGTCAAAATGAGGCCACAAGCCCAAGACTTTCTCAGCAACTTGTGAGTGCCAATTCCTTTTATATTCCCATGATCCCTGCTTGGAGGCTTCCCTTTCTCCAGCTCTCAATCACAGCAGCAGCAAACTGAAGTAATAAATAATAAAGCCACTTCAGGCTAAATGTGGGTAAAAAATGTGTTCATTTTCTCTCTTTGTAAATGTGTGCCTATTGCACATACATGTAAGATGTATCTCTCAGATCCTAAAATATGTGGTTAAAAGGCAGACATTTATCACAAAAAATTTGTTGTATGAATGCATGCTTTACCAAAATGAGCTGCTTGCTCTATAAAGAAGGGATTTTTTTCTCACTGGTCTGATCTTTATGTCATGCCTGTATATTTGGGATTAGTTAAATAGGGACAAGATCCCAACAAATTTTTCTACTATCTAGTGACAAAAAAATGATGGATTTTTGCAATCTCTTTTCCCCCCAGTATTAAAAGAGCATGTAAGAAACAGGGCAGAGGAGGGAATGTCATGAATAAAACAAAAACACATGAAGCTCTCCAAATCCATCCTAGAGTCTCTTTCCAAGGACAGGATTTATTTGGAAGGCATCTTTGCAGTGATCCTCAGGATTCCTTGGATGTATCAGAGGGGCTGTGTTGCCCTTTCCAAGCTTACTGTTGTGCTGACTGCAAACCACATAATACTGTGTGCAGAAGCCATCGTTTATAAACATAGATGTCTGATGAGTCGTCATGATACCTTCAAAAGCGGATGTGTAAGGTTATGAATATCTTGCTCCAAGCCAAATGGCAAGCAGGGAGCAGAAATGAGGCTGGGATTCGAGAGCTCCCAGTTCCCATGCCTTTCTTACAAATCCTGTCACACAAAGATGAGGTGTGAGAGCAACAGCACAACAAGAAAAATGCTGCTGATGATCACCAGGTGCTGTATACTCACTCTGCTGATGGTATTCTGGATGCCTCCCTTCAAGCAATCTGGCTTCTCTCTTGTCTGAAATACCTAAGGCTTGACCTCAGGTATTTGGAAACCGGGACGTACAGCAAATCATCAGCAATGCACTTGCCAGATCCCGCAGAGCAAGGACGCACGGCTCAGCAGGGGAGAGGAGGGGCAGCGAGGCACCCTCCAGCAAAACCAGATGATGGACAGTAGGAAAACAAGGAGGAACCCCGCTCCTGTAGATCTTGTCAAAGAAAGGGCTGTGGAACTGCACTGGAGAACAGAGAACCATATGAGCAACTCATTGGCTTTGGGCTCAATGGCCAGTTTCATTGCAACCATATTTTTCCCTTTTACTTGGAAACAGATGTCTAGAAAGACAGATGAGAAAATCTGTTTGAAAAAGACTTGAGCGGGGTTTTTCTCTCCTTCCCCAGAGCAAATGCTCATAACAGGAGATTGTTTTGTGATATTGCTGGAGCCATTGAAACATTTTCAGGCTAGGGAAACCTCATCTGAGTGCTGAGAGGAAGGGCTCAGCTGCAGGGCTCAGGTAACTCATGGCTGACTGGCTCCTTTCAGACCTGTGGTGTTTTATTTCACAAGCCAGTCGTGCTCTGCAGAGGCTTGAGTGTAGCTTGACAGAAGAGCAGTGGTTTTGTCCTCCCTATCTTTTCTACAAAATGACCTTTGCCTTTATAATCTGACAGGCTCAAATGTTTGATAATCTCAGATTTGTTGGTAGTGGATATCATGTGTTGGCAATCCCCAAATTGTGCAGCTGTGTTTTTAAAAATGATTGTGCTGAAGTGAAGATAAGCTATTGTCTCCAACTACAGGATTTAATAAAGCCTGTGTATCAGAGGATGATGATCCAAGCCAATTTAACCTAATTGACCCTCCTAAGCCTTCTTTCTTATCTAAAAGTTCATTCTTTGCCAGTCAGGCTCATGATACCTGTGGCTTGAAAAGTGTAATTTTTAGTGACCCATTAACTACAGCATTCCTGATCCAGATAAATAAATGCAGGTATCCACCTCTAGATGGATGATTGATTTAGTTACAGTGGTCACATTCAGTCATTTAGAGAGAAGCAGTCTGCTAAAGCCAGCAAAATGAAGACGAGATGGAGGGGGACTGAGCACAGGATTTACCTTGACGGAGGAAGCAATTTCAACTAAGGGAAATCCAGTGTTGCCTATTTAATACTCCATGGAGTATGAAAAGGCCTTTCAGAAATAATTATTCTCTCTATATAGTGTTGTAACAAGGAAAAATTTAGTTGCTGCAAAACGAATTCAACATTTTCCTGTAAGTTTTGATGGCTCATTTGGCACTACATTTTGGAAGTGGAGAAGGAAGGAGCATGCCATGCTGATCAGCTCAGGGCTGGGTGGCCTGGGAGCATGCTGCCAGCAAACCTTGCTAGCTACATCAGGAAAGAGGCCTCCAGCACCAGCACAGCTCTTTGCTTTTGTTGTCTTGTGTCCTGCAGTCCAATGAGAGTGTTCAGACAAGAGAGGAAATGGGAACACAACTCCTGTGGCATGGTGAGGAATACCACATAGCAGCTCAGGCAGAGAGGGAATTGGAGAGTGATGCTGGGAGCAGGTAGATTAATCCCTCTAAAGGGCACACAGTGGTTTGGCTGGATACCTGATGTGAATTCAGAAGAACAGATCTGCTTCTTGCTTCTGAGTGGGAATACAAATGAGAAAACCAACTCTGACCACTTCCCCCTCTTAAAGACTGAAGCAGGACCCAGTGTGCTGCTCCTCCAAAAGCAGGGCAGACACAGCACAGCAACAGGCTTGCTGGGAGCCTTGGGAAACCTACTCATTAGACATTTTTGCTAGTTTCTCGTTGTGAAGGTTTACTCTGGTTTTGCTCTGCTCCCTCCCATGGGCTCTCCTGGCAGTGGGCACCAGTTTTGAATCACTGACCCCAGCTGGCTGGAGCAAACATCTGCCTTTCATCCAGACACAGCTGCTTCTGGGGTCAGGACTGCATCATAAGGAGGAGGCTTGCCCTCAGTTAAACCTTATATTGTTGCATTTAGGGGGAGGAGTGGAAAAAGAGCTTTAGCCTTTATTTAGTCCATGTATTCTCTGCTTCTGTTTGAAGCCTCCCTGTGGAGGGGTCTCCATTTTGCTCTTGGCTGGAGAGGGCACCTTAGGAGATGGACGGGGATCTGTTCCCTGTGTCCCTCCCTAAACACTTGCAGGGTGAACAGCCCTGTTCCTCAGGACTGATGGCTCAAAGGCTTGGTGTTTCTCATGCTGCTCACAGTAACACAAGAGGGATCATGTGTGCACGCACTCACCTACGTGCATACACTCACCCAAAAAAAAAATCATGTTGTACCTCCAGAAGAACCTGCAGGCTTCCTTCTGCCAGCTTTTGGGTAGCATCCAGAGGGGCTGTGTCAGGTGGCACTTTCTCATTTAGTCATTGGCTTGGGAACCATAACCTTTAGCGTTCCTGCCTGGTTCCAACACCTGCATTTCCAAATGAGCCCCGTGCCAGGCAAGCTATCACGTTGGGGTCAGTCAGGGAGATGATTTTGGACCATCGCCTGCAATATTTAGCAGGACTCAGCTGCAACTTGCAATAAAAGACATCTCTTTCTCCCATCTTACTTCCCTCAAAACACAGTATTTCTGCAAAGCATGTGGAAGAATTCAACTCCACAGGGAGCAAACAAGAACAGGGTGGCAGGACTCATACCTTTGCAGCATCAAAAAATGCCCCTGACATTTTTTTTTTTTCTTTTTACTCTTTGTATTCCGTATATGACTCTAATTTCTCTGGTTGTTCTTGCCTATCCTTACATGCTCTCTGTGTCTGCTGGAAATGAGCAAGACCTCTCTGGCCATCAGCAAAAAACCAAAAATAATGATTTTTTTACCTGGAAAAAGTATGGTTTTGATGGGAGCAGCCACACACATTGCCCTGGGTGCTAGTCTGCAGCAAGGAATTTGCTTTGGGACAATAGCAGAACCCAGCCATGACCACAGCAAAGGTGGTTTCCTAGACCCCAGCCACGATTTTTCTGCTCCAGCCTGAAACTTTGGCTTCTGCAGCATCTCCTACCATATTTAGGCTTCAAAATGAAATGTCCAAGCTGTCCCAAGCTTGTGCAGCATTGTGTAGAAAATTATCAGGGTGCCGTGGCATTAATAATGCCTAATTGCCTATTCCAGCCTCACCTGGGTCTCTATGTGAGGTGTCCACTCATACCACCTGCTTAAGCCCTGGCCCTGGCCCTAGCCATGGCTGAGGGTGCTGGGCAGCAGTATGTGCTGGGGAATAGCTTATAGGGCAAAATGAGTCGGTGAGGGTACGCACTTGTCTTCTCCAGGAATTATGCAGGTTGAGTGAGCCTTTAATCGCAGTGAGAGGAGTTCAAGAGCAGCTGCATTTCCTCTTGATTGTGGTGGAATGAAACAGTGCAAGTCAATGCTGATAGTCCAGTGGCTGAGCCTTTGGTCTATTGCCTCCAAAACAAGCAGAGATTAAGGTAGGAATTTCTTTGTCTTGGGTTTGTAGGGAGCTGTTATTCTGTTTATGAGCATGATGTGATGTACAGTGGTGTTTGTGACCCAAGAATCATTTACAAGTGGTTGCTCCTTCTCTGGGATGCCTGCTGGGGAGAAATCTGAGCCCTTTGGGGAAGCTCAAGTCTGCAATGCAATCTCAAGGGAGGACAAGATGTTTTTTACCAGGAAGAGTCTGACATGGGAGGAATTTACTGTGTTGGGCAGTGGCGTGAGATTAGGTGCTGTGATGAGAGACCAGGTTAGGAGGCAGAGCAAGGTGTTGCTGCCTAAATTACGGCATTTGACTTTTTGTCCCTATAATGAATAGTCCAACTGAATGAGATTACAGCTGTGCCCATCCCATGCTTGTCTCACTGACTATCACCACTTCAAGGTGCTTCAAAGGCACGTGCAGTCAGCATCTGGTGTTAGTCAAGAGTAATCCTACCCTACTGGAAAGGAAGGGGAGGGAAATGTATTTGACAGTGAGTGAAACAGAGCAACTTCTGCAGGAGATTGTCCCAGACCAGATTCAGCAGAGAGGGAAATGTAGAGAGGCAGCCCAGAAATCAAAGTGCATGGAGCAGAATAAATGCTACTGTGTGTGTCAGGAGAGGCATGATGTTTCAAAAGTGTGCAGTGAACTAATGTAGATTTCCCCTGCATATATATGTATTTATTTAGCTACAAAAATAGAAGAGGTGACGTTCTCTTTTTTCACAGTGTGGCCCACCTACAGAATTCAATATTGTAATATTAGAGAAAAGCCATAAGTATGGTCTTTAATAAAATACTTGGACCTGACAGGTAGGTTATTGACTATTACAAAACTGTTAGATTTAATATGAATCTCCTTGGCAAACACTAGTATTCATCACATTTTCATAAGCAGCAAAAGTTTGTAGATATTGCCAGATGTGGTCTCAGAGTGGAGAGCAACTCAGATAAAAATTGCAAAAGCAGTTAAATGATGCATGGACTGAAATCCCACTTCCAATCAGACCTAGAGCATGCTGTGAAAAGATTTAGTGAGTTACCTCCCAGCAGTTTGAAATTCTCCTAAATACTTTACCCAGTTGCCTTGGGAGAGAGTGGAGTGGGCAGAAACTGGTTAATCTGACCTTTATATTAATTTTATCATAGAGATTACTTTAAATCCTGAAGCAGAAGGTTATATAACCCTGTTAGTATTTGTTGTTGTAGCTTTGAAGTGCAGCACAAGTGTCTGATCCCTGATTTTGTTTTGACTTTTTTAACATCTTACTGTAGGCAACATCCTAACTCTTTTCGCTCCATGACATGCTGCTCTTTTTTGCACTGCCTTCAAGTTTACAATTTCTTAATATTATCTTGTGCGATTTTGGGAAAAAAAAATCTTCCTTCTACCTTACCTGGTACTCAGTTTGGTCAGTCCTAATTGATCTTCCAGAGAGGAGAGGGAAGGGCTGCTGTGAACTTCCCTGTTTTCTCTTCTGTAACTCCACAGCTTCCATCTTCAGTGCTTAAATTTATTTTGAAGTCATGCTCAGAGATGACCCTGGTGAAAGTCTTAGTGTTGTTCCTCTAGGTACTGTACAAGCACAAATAATAAACCCCATGTCTTTGGGAACAGGAGCTGTGGGGTTCCTAAACAGAAGGGACAGATTTTCAGAGAGGGGCTTTGCTAAAACTGATCCAGCTCCTGTCTATGGCAGACATGTACTCCTGCAATCACAAAGGAAACACGCATCATCTGATCTCCCTGTGCTGGGATCCTCTTTATTTGTATGGTTTGGTTTTTTTTAAAAGATGAGGTACTATTGCACATCTTCCCTGCTGAGCATTCCTGTTGTCCAGGCTTGTGCTATCGAGTTTTCTTTTGCCCGTTGGCTCCTGCACCCCATGTTTCTGTAAGTCTGGTGCGAGCTGTGAATGCTGTTGTGGCCTCTTCCCGGGCTTCTGAATCGAATCAAAGGGTTATTTGAGCATTGAGAGAATGAACACATTTGGCGAGAGAGATGATAAATAAATGGTGACTAAAACAGACAAGGAGATTTTTGGTAAATTGAAGGCATTGGCTGAAAAACTTTGGTAACGAAGTTTTTGGAGACTAAGCTACTGTCTGACAAATATCGTTGTCCTAAAGAAAGCACCTAAATATGCTGTGTGGACAACATTAGGACAACTTGAAAGAGTTAACATCTAATCAGAGATTTGGTTTCCTTGATTGACAGACAATTTTCAAAAAGAGTGCGCTTTGTCAAGAAGTCATTCCCTTCTTCTTCCAGAAATCTCTCTTTGAAACCAGGGCAGGCAATTTCCTGCTTGTGATGGCATTCAAGACATGAGATACCCTTGTCTTTGACAGCAAAGGACACTGGTTTCATTTGAGCTTTTTCCTTTATCACTGACAACAATAAAATTGTCAAGTGTGTGATTTGAAACATCAAATTCAGTATGAACTTTTGTGTAAGCAAGGGACATTGGACATAATAACTTTTTTCTCCCATCTGTACTGATATATGGGACATCCAAATTGACAAATGGTAAAGATTGGCTGATGTATGTGTATGGTAGCTTATCTATGAACTATCAACAGACTAGCAAGGTTATAATGAAGTCATCTTTTGAATTTAATAATGAATTTCCCTTTCTCAGCATTGGTCCAAGGTAATGAAGTGATGCTTCTTAGCAGTGAAGACAAAGAAAGAGTTTGTAGCTGAGGAAGTGCCTATTTTGATTGCAGGCATGGAAATGGTGTCTGTCAAATCACAGTAGTATTATTTTATTTTTATAGGGAAGCTGGATGCATTTGAACCTGACCCGAAACCCCAAAGCTATCTCTCTCCATTTGGAACATATCAATCATGTTAAACAACTGATGATGCTGAGTATTTTAGTTCTTGAGTACCTAAACAGTGAGATTTGAAAGTCACCTGCGTTTTGGATTTGCTAACTTAAATAGAAAGTCTGTGTGTTATGTAGAGACAAAAGAGATCTTTATATATCCTTTCAGATGCTGGCCTTGAGCTTCACTTTGTTGGAGTGTAAGTGCTACAAGGTGTGGCTGAGCTGGTTCATGGAGAGGAGAGCAGACCTTGCCTTGTGAGCCATGACTGCAGTGTGAAATGTCAAGCTACTAATCTTTGTGTCATGTGTGTCACTGTATTGTAGCTGTAGTCAGGTGAACTGTAATATTAGTTTCTAACCCTGTGATTGAGTCCTTAGGAGGTTTCAGCTTGTCATGGGTATGACATACTTTTCAAAGTTTTGTGGGCTTCTTTTGTCTTTTAAAAATAGATTGGCATTGCCATGAAACTGCACCTCAATACCTTTCAAAGTGAGTCTTTATTGTGCGAATTATCTCAGACTACAAGTATTGGTCTGTAGACTGGGAGCAGCCAAATCCTTAAGCCAAAGCTGCTTCTTGGGAACAGGGACAGAGCAAAAGGTTAACACGGATCAGAGCTTACACCAGCTATGTAAAATCTCAGAGGAAAACTAAATGGGCATGTGTTTAAATGTGATAAACTCACAGCAGTGCATGGTCTATGATAGAAGTCACTCTCCACACTTGTGCTTTTGCCCCTCCCCAGGCACAATACCCTGCATTTTCCCTTTACCACTGGGGTTAAGTGCAGCTGTGGGCATGGCTGGTTATAGGGTTGGATCTGGCTGATGGTAACATGGTGTGTTGCCATACTCCAGTTGCATTCAACATTGTGCCTACCCCCTAAATTTGACCAAAAAGGAACATTTGTGGCACCGTGCTGAGCTGATCCAAAACCTGGGGTCCCACTGAGGTGATCCAGAAGCATCACTCATTTTTATGTTAGTAGACAATGGCCTCAAAGCCAGAACAGTGTATTGGTTCTAACTCCCAGCCCTCTTTCCACACTTAAATTACTATTGCCTCCAGCCCCAAAGAGCAAAAGTACTTGATGCTACAACTTCTTGTTGCTCTATAACTTTGTAAGAGCAATTTAGCTTTTGGTGCTGAGTGGCACTGTTACCAGCTGAGTTATGGGCAAAAGCCTGAGTCTAACAGGGTATTTATTTTACTTAGCAAAAATTATCCAACAGTAAAAGCATAGTTGCTGCCATTAGAAATATGACTGTTTGAATAAAAGTTATGGCAATAGTAAGATTCAGCTATGGTATGTTAATTTGAATGTGCAGTAAATCTGTCGGGATTGCAAGTCAGTTTAAGAGCTAAAATCTAATTGTTGTAAAACACCGAACTGCAATTTATGTGTATTTTTCCCAACTGCTTGTGGGCTAGCAATATTTCAGTTCTATAATCACGATTTGAACCTTTTAAAAGGGTTTTTTTAATACAAGTCAGCAGAAGTGGTATTTTATTACTTTTCTTTTTGTGGAGTTCTTTGAATGCAATACACTTTTGGGGAGGAAAATGGTTTGGGGATAAAAATCAGCAGAGACTACTTTACACTTGCTTCTCTTTTCTGAAAGGTAGACATGTCTGAGTGTGCAATGAATAATTTGTCAATCAATTTGCAGCTCAGTGAAAACAACTGTCGAAGTGGGCTTTTGTTACTTAGATTTCAAATGCCGTTTGACCCCGTAGATATGCTTTCTGCAATGATGTTCTGTGATAACAAGTAGATATGTTTTTTTAAAATAAAAGCCCATTAGTAACCTAATATCCTTTTTAAAAAATTAGCTTGCTTGCATAATTGAGTAGGAAAAAAAAATCCTATAAGCTGCTTTCATTCTGATTAAGAAGTTAAATTAGTGCTTTAGGCTGTCAGCTTTCAGTCCCAATCATCTTCAGAAATGTATTTTCATGGCAGTTTCCTTGCCCGTTGGTTACTCAGGATCTGCTACCCATCTCCTCAGATGAGCTGTGTTGGTCTCTGAGAAAGCAGAGGGGACATGAGCCAGGGTACCTGCGTCATGCTTTGAACATCTGGCTAGTGTTAGTTGTGTGATGATCCTCATACTCTCATTTGAGAGCAAGTAACACATCTGAAGAGTGGTGTGTGAGCATCAGCCCCCAGCAGAAACTCCAAGGGATGGTGGAAAAGAAGCTTTAAAGCCAGCCCAGTCTTCAGCAGGCAAAGGACTTAGTGCCTTCTGGTGTGCATTCCCATTAAACTCATCTTCACCTGGGTTTTCAAGAGAAATGTGTTTTTATATTGCCTGACACCCTCAAAGGAATGAAAACCCAAATGACTTAGATGGCGTCTTTTAAGTCCTGAAGGTTGGTCCATATATTATAATTAATTAAGGAGGTTTTCTGAGCTTTTGGAACAAAAACATCAGCTTTGGACAAAGAGATAAAAAAATTTGATATTGTCTGTTCACAGGAAAGAGTTTCTGGAGAAGAATCCCCAGGAGCCAAATGCCCTGTTTACAGGAGATAAACTCATGAAGCGAGGTTGGGGGGACTGATGGCTTTGGGTTCTTATGGGTTAGTGGTGAGACCTTGGGATCTCATGTATTCTCTGGTCACACTTGGGCTGTGTCAGGCTCCTGACAGGGGTTATGGCAGAGGGCGCAGTGTTGTCTTGAGTTCAGACCCGCAGAAACTCCTCTGGAGATACTCTGGGAGCTGTCTGAGGAAAAAGAGAAGGCAGCCTGTTCATTTATCCTTATTAGGAATTACTTTTCAAAAGCTTGTAAAGCTTCACTGCTCCAGAGGAAAGTTATGTCTGCTGATTGAGGAGAGGAAGGGAAACAACAGAACAAGTTAGGCTAATGTAGCCTTTTGAGTTTTGCAGTCAGATGAGCTTGAGAGATTAAAAAGAAAGAGAAAAGGATGGTGCATATGCTTAAGAAAAGGATAAATCCTCCTTTGTACTCGTTACTTTGCTGTGGTTTTGCATTTTACTTCTTTCATTTTGGAGGTTTTTAAAGCATTAAGGGAAAGGGGACTTGACAAATCTTTGGCAGATATGAGATGAGCCTGAATTAGTGCAGTGAGACTCATCTGCATAGCCTGGGCTGCTGTAACTTTCAAAGCTAACACACTTTACATTAGTATGATGTGATGCTCAGAGTGCACAAAAAGGTGAGAATCAGGGATAATTTTTTAAACTTTCTTGTTACTTGTGTTGAAGCACAGTATTTCCTGCTTCCTGCTGGGAAGGGGCCAGGTGCCACTGGCACTGAGATGCACATCCTGCATTTAAATGGCTCTCTGTCAGCACCTCTGGGCAGAGGATGCAGAGAATACCCTGCCCCAGAGCATTCACAGTCCACCTCAGAGCCAGGAGGAAAAGGGAAGAAGAGGCAGCGTGTGGGGAACAGAGTCCCAGTAGATGTCACTACTGGCCCCATATCCAAATGAGGGAGTTTTGTGAATCCCAAGCAGGGATAACTGCCACCTCACCTTTAATATCACACTGCTCCTTCCCTGGGGATGAAATTCCCCTTGTTGAAAGTCTAGCACTCATAAACTTGCAATTCACCCTCTGCAGACACACACAAGGCCCTAGCAGGGTACCAAGGGTGTGCCAAGGGCATGCCCTGCATGTTCCCTCCACCAGCAGCAAGGGCAGGTGCCTGCAAGGACATGGGCCACTGGCTGTAATTCAGCACCTGAACTGGTACTTGCTGACAGCTGCCTCTCTGATTGCATGTGTTTTTTCAGAGTCAAGAGATTGCTGCATATAATGGGAGAAAAAGGCCTTTCAGTTGCTGTTTGTGGTCTTCGGGTTTCAAAATCAAGACATCATCCATCTGTCAACAAACACAGCATACAAAACTTGCAGGAGAATCCTCTCCAGTTGCTATTTCCCTGTAACAAGGCGAAAACAAGAAAGAAGAAAAGGCATTTTATTGTGAAGTCTCTCAGGCTTGCAAATGCACTCTGCCATCTCCATGCTTTCTTTTGTGTATATTGTGCTTGGCTTGGCAGGAACCTGCTCTGTAATGCTTCCCCATCCCTTCTGCTCCAATGCAAAGCTGCAAACCCCGTTAAGAGTGAGGTGCAAGGGGTGCAGAGCCTTGGACAGAGGAAGCAAAACAAGCTGAGAGAGGCTGCAGACATAAGTGCTCATACTGCATAGGTTAAGAGGGAGATGGAGAGTGACAGGGCCCAAGAGCAGGATTTCAGGGAGAGGAAAAACCCTCCCAGGCAGAGGGGGTTGTGTAGCGACACCATGAGACAGTCCCAGCAGGTACTACTGTTAAGAGAGACTTTGAATGTGTGTAGCTGGAGGGAGCAGGTGGGATGGTCTGCTTGTTAGATGCTGAGGGCTGCAGCAAGAGGCTGACCAGATGCCTCTTCCCCTGAGTGCTCTGGAAAAGCACATGACAGCTACTGCCCTTTCTTGCCATTTCACCCCTCTCCCCATTTTTTTATTTGCTTTTACATCAGGTAGCACACTGCTTTCCATCTCATGACTGCACAGGCATTGGCAGGGCTGGAGGTCATGGAAATGGAGCATGCCCAGCATTAGGGCCAGCTCTCCTCTCCTTGTCCCAGTGCGCAGGAACAAGGCATCAAAAATCCCAGTTCCTGCCTGTTTGGTCAGACAGGGCTGAAGTAATTTCTGTCTAAATATAACTCTGTGCACATGGTGGAGCTGAGCTCTGCTGGCATAGCAAAGCACAAGGAAAGGGAAGGCCAGATGGCTAATTCATGCTGAAAGGCAGCATGAGGCAGAAGAGAAGACAGGCAATAACTTGGCATAGTTACCAGTTTCTTGGATGCTTTGGAGAGGGCATTTTACCTTTCTGTGCCACTTAACCTTGGCTTTTCAAGTTTTTTTTTTCAAAATGATGATACCTATTTGTCAGGAACTGTACCTCCCAAAAGCGGATAATCATGGCACACAAACTTTAGGCATGTAATATATGAGATATTTAATCAAAAAAGGGAAGCAGGTGCATCATCCTGGAAATCCAAATCATCCGTGTCTGTGACTACGGCAAGCCTTGGCAGCTAAGTGTGGTGACTTCACTCATTTGTACCAAACCTGTGTGCTGGAGGATCTCCTTGCCACATATGAGATTAGAGTTCCCTTAAATCAGCTTAGTACCACAATGCCATTTTTATGTTCATTTTAGGAGGACAGACAGCACCTGATCCAGCAAATAGTCACTTAGGTTGCAGCTAACCTCTGTGGATTTGTAGGGTTTTTGGGGGAAAAGGTTGTTTTGGTTCTGTGAGCATGGACCAGCAAGTAGGCAGTTAATGACTTTGGGCTTAGTGCCGTTTTTGACTGAGTAGTAAATAAAGGCTTTTCTTCTTGTGGAGCTACAGGTCTGACACACAGGTATTTCCCAGAACAGATGCTGATACAGATTTCCTGCTCTTAAACAGAGTAAGTGGGCGGAGAGGATCTCTGTTTGTTTAAGACTCAAAAATTGTGTATTTTATATATGACTTTACTCTGACGTTACTGTTGTTTGGGGCAGAGTTCTCTCATCTGCTTTGGCACATGCTGGCTTTGCAGCTGCTGCAAGAAAAGGTTAAGGACATCTCCTGCTCAGAGTGCACTTAGGAAAGTACACTTTGCCACCAAATTAAATGCTCACAGGTATTTCTTCCAGCATATTTGTGGTTCATATTTGCCAAGAGTGGAGAAACTGATGCCATGCTGTACCACAGGCTTCAGGTGACACAAACAGTTACAGGGGATGAATTAAGCGCAAACACTGCAAATTATCACCTCCTTTGTTTGCAGCACAGAAGATACAACCCAGCTGGCCAAAGTGGCACTGTGATGATAAAAGCCTGAAACCAAAGCAAGACAGAAGGTATGCCTCAAACCTCTGCTAATAATCCCTGACAAACTGAAGCTGGGATTTCTCCTAGGCTGGGGAAAATGAATGCAGTTAATTGGCTACTAGCTGAACACCCACAGACACCATAAGTGGGATATCAAAGGAACTCCAGCTTCAAGGCTGCGAGGTTTGCTAGGTTGCTATCGAGCCACAGCAGATGAGATGAACCCCCCAAAATTTGGGATAGATTAAAAGATATATGACTTCAAGACCTTCTAAGCATCTAAACAAAAGCTGACACTGTGATCTGGAAACTTGATTTAGTAACAGCAGGAAAGGTATAGAAAAAAGTGTCACGAACCCGAAGCTTACAACAGTCAGCCCAGTATTACAGGGATTTAATCTCTAACCAGATTGTGTCAAGGTGTTTGAGCCATGCCTAGTTAAATTCTTGTGGCCCCTCAGATCCTTCCCCACTCATTTGGCATGGTAAGAGGGATAGTTCTGCAAAGCCCACATCTGGCTCACAAAAATGTGTTGTTGGAAGAAGGTAGCATGGCAAGGAGTGTGTGTTTGCTTCTTAGCTGTGCATTAAGGGAGACATGAGGGCAGAAACAGAGAGATTCTGCTACAAAACCTTTGAAAAACCCCAAGTCAAACAGGGACAGGACTGGCACAGAGGTGGTTATGTATATCTGCTCCGTGATGTGAGTAAAGGCAGAAAACTTGTCTTGAAGTGCTCTGGAGTAGGGAGAAATGTTGCTGGCTTACCAGGTGATTGTGTGAAACACTGCCTTTCTGCAGGAAAATGGGGCCTTTGAGTAGTTCCTGTGCTAGCTGCTGTAGCATATTAAAGTATATTCAAGCAGAGTCCAGAAGTACAGTTTGCTGGCTTGTCTAGCTGTTAAAGCCAGCTTTTCTGATGATCTCTGTGCATCTTGGACCTGCCCCTCCATGCCCTTCTCACAGCAATGGAAAGTTGATTATACCATAGAGTATCTCTGCCATTCTCCTTGGAGTCTAAAAGGAATAGAAAAGATGTCAAAATCTGCTCTGAAGCTTGCATTCCCCTGCCACCGGGCACACAAACATCAGTGGGATTTTAGACTCCTAGATTCCAGAAAGATTGAAACCTTGCTTCCCAGTGCAAAAGATTGACTTGGTTATTTGAAGAGAATCAGGCTGCCAACCTTTTTGCAATCTCTGCAGAAGGAAATAGCTTCAGTATTGCTTGCTTTATTCATCTGCCATGCCGAGTTAGGAATGGCTGAGCACAGGGCTTGCAAAACAGGATCCAGGCTGTGCTCACACATCCTGCTCCAGCTGCAGCTTTATGGATGAAGCCATTCACTCCCCCATCCTGGGCTCCTTCCCCTCTCTTCACCTCTTGCTGCCAGGCATTCATTCTTTTCATACAGTCAAGGCAACAACCAACTACGGTGTAATTGCACCCAGTCAGGCTTAGTAAAACATACGTATCAAGATAAACCTGTTTACCTGGTCAGTCTTCGATGGCCCAGCCCTGAAATGGTTTGGGGGATGAAGATTTGAGACTGCTGGAAAAAACACAGGAGCTCAAGGCCAAGCTGCCTGTGGGGTTACCCCATGTCAGCCAGGTATGGACAGGAGCAGAGCCTCCCTTCACTCTGAGCTGCCAAACAGGAGTTTAGAGTGGGGAGCTACAGTGGATTCACGTGCTCCAGCAATTCAGCACTGGGAAGACACAGGAGGGCCATGACCCCTGAGATATGCACGTTGTGGGTTAGAATGCCATCAATCTCGCTGAGCAGAACACAGAAAGCTGCACATCTGGAACGGGTGGGAGCTGTGGAGGCTGTAATTACAGGTGTATGGCACCCTGGGTCACTGTGCTGGCTGCTGAGCTGCTGGAGCTGTTTGAGCCTGGACTAACTTTGGTGTGATTAGTGGTGTTAATGATGCATTTTCTTTGCAGTGAAGGAAGAAGCCTTTTGTCCTTTCTTCTTTGTTTCGGAATGATTTTGCTTTACATCCGTCAAATATTATTATTTTGTCTCCAGTTTGTGTTAATTTTTGCAAATTGGTCCCCACAGTGAGAGTCTGTACAAAGGTTTTGTGCTGCATCTTCTAAGCCTTCCTTAATGTCAGTGTTCGTCTTTTGAAGCTAATAATTAAAAGGGAAAAAATACTGTCTGTGGATTTCTGTCGTGATGCCAGTTGAGTCCATTTTCTCTTGTTGGTAGCTATCAGATCTGACTTGCACCCACAACAGACTGTGTTTGGAGGGGGGGAAAGTGTCACTGCTTTTATTTCATGTCTGGCCTGACAAGAATAGTAATGAGAGCAGCAAAGCACTTGCATCCCCAGTTAGCCAGCTACAAAACAGGCAGGCTGAGTCCTCGATGTACTGTCAATTCTGTGTGTTGTGTAGGCAATTAACATTGATGCTGAATTAATTAATGATGAGAAAACATCAAAGGGTTGGGGTGCTTCAGTTCAGATGAGCACCAGAAGCTCAGATTGTTATCAGATTGTCTAGGAGCTGTCTGAGGGGATCTTGTAACCAGTGTTTTGCTGCAAGCCAGAAAAAGAGTGGGACTTCCACCCTGTATGTCATGTGTTCAGACCTCTAAAATATTCTAGGAGACATTTCTATGGAGACTGAGCATTTCTCTTGTATCTATTACGACCTGTTTTGTAAATATCTCATCAAAAGTCTTACAGTGATTCTGTTTTAGAGATACACTGCATGGGTCTTCTTACAATGGGTTATTAGTCACAATTCGTGCATTTTTAAGACAGTGAATGAATTCTTATAAACAAGGTCTCTGGAACAGGCAAAAATAAAGGGGAGGAGGTTGACAGTGAGGCCACAAGTAAAATTTGCCATCCAAGGTAGCATTTTGATTCCCTTGTTTCATACCTTGGAGACAGAATTAGTCTATGGATTTTCTGGAATGATAATTATTGAGCTTGCCTCATTGGTTGGATCAGAGAAACCTGCTGGATTAAGTTTGTGTGACAAGGTTTTGATAGCAGAGGGGCTGAAGGTGTGGCTTCTCTGAAGCTGCTAGAAGTTTCCCCTGTGTTGAAACTAGATCTTTAAGGTCCCTTTTAAACCATTCTGCAATCTTTTGATATGAGCAGCAGTGGTTTTGGTCTCATCTTACCATCGTAAATATCGATTCTTCCTGTAGAGAAAGGCAAGTCACTGTGTTAATGACTGAACTGTCAGCTGTAGGAAGGCGTGAAAAACAGAACTGAGCAGCATGAGAGCCATTGAAAGGAAATCCCACCACAGTGTGTGGACTGTGGCATAGAAGTGCTGCTGGTGGGCCACAATGCAGAATTTCTTCCTGCATTTCTGTCCTCAGAATATAATTAGGTGTGCGATCCCACATGTGTGCCTGAAAACGTTTCTTACTGACAAGAATAGCAAAGTTTTAAAATTAAAAAAATATGAACCGAAGGGAATGAAAGTAGTCAATGTTTTATTATCCAAAGAGACCTTTGATGTAGAAAAGTTGCACACAACCCAAACCATCAATTAAATTCACCTCATCTGTGGCCTGCTTGATTTCAAAGGTCTTTGACAAGACTTGTACAAAGAAACTTCTGAAAGTTCTTGCATTGTAGTTAGTATTTAAAAAATCATGACTTTTTTTTATGACTACACATACCCCTTGCCTCTTCCTAAGGTAGCAAACCAAACATCTGTTTTTTAGGCTCAATGATGCTTGGATCGTGATCAAAGGGAAAGGTTGCCAATTAACCCCCATGATCTCCCACCATGTGTGTTTGATGCCATATTTTTTCCATCTGATTTATTTCATCTAAGCTTGATATTAAATCCCTTACCAAATTCAGATTAGCCATGGCTTTCCCATTGCTCTGACAACACATCAAAGCTCCAGAGGACCCAGAAGATTGAATTAGCCACTGTCTGCCTCTTCACTGAGCTGCTCTGAGAGAAGTGTATCTGTGTAAGGAACAAAAGGAATAAGTGATATCTCTGCTCTGAAACTTTCAGAAAAGTTAAATGGGTATAAGGTGAGACCAAGCTAAATTTAAACAAGAAGTACTATGCAGAGTGAGCTATATACAATAAAGAGGGCTTGCACTCCTTAAAGAAAAATTACTAGAAAATAAGCAGCAACGAAGATCTAGAATAACTTGCCATAATTTTAGTATATATTTCTTCAAAATGGGGTGCATTGTGTTACTAAAGGAAATATGTTTGCTATTTGTATTAAAATAACTTTAGAAATGGAGGGAGGAGCCACAAGGCACTGTAAAAACTATACTCTACTGGCACTGCTTATTGCAATCATTAGTCACTTTCTTAGGGCAAAGGGACAAACACTTTAAGTTTTGTCTCAGGAAGCTAGGCTACTGCCAAGAGCATGCAGCAGTGAGGAAACCTGAAGCTGATGCTTGGGAGAAAGAGGGTAATGGTTTCTTTTTAAAGAGAAAAAAAAAAAAAAAAAAAAGAAGCCTGTTTAAAAAGAGTTTAGCCTTCAGAGCTCGAAGTTAAAAGACTTTGTGTACAAGACTGGCTTGACCTCATTGGCCAGGTAGGAGAGCTGTACCTCATCCCCAAGAATGAGAGTTATTTATTTTTAGGAGGCTACATGTGTCCCTCACACCTCAGTGAGCAGTCTAAATCAGAGACAAACGAGCTGGATTTGGTCCCACGCCGTTGGCGCTACAACAGGGGCAATAGCCAGTAGCTTGGGCAGGGCTTTGCTGTCACTTCCTGGGGCAACTCCCTGCGGCTCCTCTGTGAAGGCACAGGTAGTGTCAGATGCCGTGATGTCTGTATAATTCCATCTAGTCGATTTTATGAGAGAAGGTGCAAAGTCTTGGGCCCAGCAGTTGTAATTAGGATTCTGTCCCAAGGGTTGTTCAGAAGTCAGGGAAGACTGGTACAAATCTTTGGACCTGTGCCATGCGTTTTTTTGTTTCTCCTTCAAACATATCTGCCACTTCCCGGTGAGCCAATTCAAAGTTTTTCCATTTGGGAGATCGTGGGGAGTCATTTCAGAGGTGGAGCACAGACTCAAGAAGAAAAGAGTAAAGGAGAGAGCTGTGGTTTGCTGAATGGACAAGTCAAGATGTGGGGGTGAGGAAATCCTTTGGGACCTTGAGTAGGAGCTATGCAAGATGGGAAGAAATATCTGTAGCAGCAGTATGTTTTTTCTTAACTGTTCCTTACAAAGGCAATTGTGCAAAATAGTAAAGCATGATACAGTGGCACTGGAAGGGCATTTCTTAAAAAGAAAAAAATTCCTTGTTTGAAAAGAAAGGAGAAGGTCAGAAGAGAATAACATAAAATACAGAGTCGAATGTGGTCACTCTCACAGCAATGGTCTGATGGAGGAATACTCCCCACTGCAAGAAATACTGCTTGTGTTAGGTAACAGTTATGCTGCCTAACGAGGTGACAGAGGTCAGAGCTTGGATCCATGTTTTGTTCTCAAGCCTTGTCTTTAAGATGTGCAGTGTAGCCAGGTGTGAAGGCTGTTGGGAAGAGGCAGGAGATGAGCTGTTCTGTAAGGTGGATGGGACAAGGAGAGACAGTTTTATACGGCAACAAGAGGAAATATTTCTGGCAGCTGGCTGGTACTGCCCTGGACTTAAACTATCTGCAGGGGCCTTGGAATATGAAACCTGAGGTCTTGCTCCACTCAGGTGTGTTTAAGTGCATGTATAAAACTAAATATGTAAATTAAGCCATTTGTTTTCAGTGTGTAATGAATCTAAGAATGTTTATTATCTACAGCCTTTGAAGTTTTGGCGTATACTGACATAGTTGCTCTTAAACTTAGGCTTATGTGTGTGGGTGGAAGGGCAAATGCTGAAACACGAGAATATTGTTTTTCAGCAGCTGATTGGCATTATGGGCCAGCAATGGCCAATATTATGCCAGTACTTAGTTGAAAAAAAAAAAAAATCCAAAACACTCTCAACTACAAAACCTCAAAAACAGACTTATGATACTCATCAGCATCCAAAACATGAGTCTGATGTAGGAATGTTCAGCAGAGATGCAAAGGAATTTATGTACTCACATCTCTGGCACTTGGAGTTTAGTTTTTCCCAAATGTGACTATTCAGTGCCAGCAAAACTGTTTTGGTTCCTTTCCTTGAAAAAGATATTTAAACAAAAAAGCTTTTTCTCTGTACCTTGAGATCATGTTCAGCTGTACAGATGGTTTTGGTTTTGTTGTAGCACACTCTTACCTACATCACTATCTTCCTCTCTAAAAACTTCCTTCCTTTCCTCTGCTTTATTTATATCAGAGCTTGGGTCACATGGATCTCAAAATTTTCTGTTAATAATAAGTGTCTCCAGGCGGTTTATCTTTGGACAAACCAACTTCCATAGGCAGATCATAAAGTTTTCTTCCAGAGAAGCATTGGAAATCTTGTGCTATTTAATGGCAAAATGGGCTTTGTTTATTTTTAAATATTTTTCGGGCCAGAACAATTTTTTCTTTACAGTGGAGTGCTTAAATGAGCCAGAATAGAGCCAGTATCATCTGCTGATGCCCTTTCAAAACATAGGGCAGAAAACACTCTGCTATTCCTGTCAGTGAACCTGGCAAACCTTCTTTACCTAAAACATGATTTCCATGGAGATCAATAGTCTTGATTATATGAATTCAAAAGGAGAAAAGTCACAGTGTTTTCTGGCGTGTCTGCTGTTTACTGGTTCTTGCCATTAGAAATCTTGTACTTCACTCTTAGCTGACCTCTAGCTTTGATTTTAACCATGAGTGTTCTTAATGCGTCGTCTTCGAAACAAGAAAAAAATAATTTGTTAGCTCAAATGCCATTTGCAGTCTTTCAACAAAAAGAGGCCATTCAGAGCAGGTGAAAAGCAACCCTGAAATAGTAACTGAGGTATGAACCCCAGTTCCACCTGCTTCCCCCAAGTTTTCACAGAGGCTGGGAAGAACAGGAATCCATGGAAAGACTTTCAGAAGCAGAAGTGATGAGAGTTTTAAGTTGCTTTTGGTTATTCCCTTTGCCATTTTCAGCCCTGGATCTGAGCGGGCAGAAACCGGGAGAGCACCTGAGGAAAATGGGATGGGAGAGGCACAAAAATGAGGCTGAGCACTCAAAAAGTGTGGTAATTGGCCCTCATAGCCAGACTATTTTCCCGTGGTGCATGTCTGAAGTCGATAGTAGAGTTGGTTACAGAAATACAGATACTTAGAGCTCAATTTTCAAAATCAGGTTTTTAATTCAGCAATTAAACACCTGCACACTGATTACTCAGAAAGCCTGTCAGCACTTACCTCTTACAGTGGGTGTCAACTGCCGATTTTAGGTCTAAGTGCAGATGTAGGTGCATGAACAGAGGGCTTCAAGATTGGAAACCGGGCTCTTAACAACAACAGGTTCATCTGCCTGTGACTCCTCTGCACCGAGCAGCAAAATCAGCTGAGCTTAAAGGGGGAGAAGGCTGAGAATAAGGAGCACAATCCAGCTAATAGCTGCTGTTATGAAACTGTCGGAAGATGACTTGCTGCCTGACAAGGAAAATACTGTTCTGCTGACCAGGGCAGCAGGCTCTTCAGCTCCAGATTTACCTTTCCTTGCTTTGCTTCCTTTTAGTATCTGAACTGTTTTTCAGTGCCTTCACCTGCAGACTGAGCACAGAATTTATCTAATATATTTAATGGAGCACAGCACCTTCTGAACCCAGAGAGACTGGCTGCTGTTTGACATCCTTCTCCCATAGGGTAGAGGTAGTGTGCTAAGGGGCACCAATGTACCCTACCTGACACAGGAGTGAACAAAAAGCCTGAGTGCTGGAGTCTGAAGGAACAGAGGAAGAGAGTGTAATGAAAGACAGGATGCAAGATGAGACATTGAAGGCAGCAGGGCAAACACAGCTCCTGTCATCAGGTTTCTCCCTGATCTGGGGACAGATGGCCTACCATTCCTAGCTTGTGCTTCAAGATCCCCTGGGAGCTGTGATCAAGTATTTTCTTTAAATCCAGGCTAACACATTGATAGTGTGAGCCACGTATATCACAGATTTGAGATATGGATTTCTGTTTTATTCAAAGTAAACCCAGAAAGAGAGGCAGCCTTGTCAGCCTTGTGCTAATATCTGCTGGAATATCTCTTGTGCAAAGGAAAGGAATCAGTTTCAGGTTGTGAAAGAGGGAGATCCATTTCTGCACATACCCAACCAGAAGCTGACTGAGAAAAAGCAGCAATATTTCCAGTGTGTAAGGCTCAGGGCAAGGACAAAATGCCACGAATGTGTTTGTGCAGGACTTTTTAGAGGAGGCAAAAGAAAACCTACCAAATGAAAGAGCTCAAGCTGGTATAAAGAGCCTTGCAAATGCCAGTAAATGGTGATAGAGCCTTGCCTTAAAAAGTTTAGCTCTTTGAAAATGAAAGCCTATTCTCAAGCAGAGCAGGACTCCTCATTGAGATGAACGAAAGGCTGAGGTGTGTGCCCAAAAAGGCAAATTTAGTGTGGTCTTGAAGAGGGTAGAGGAAGTGCTTTGTCAGTGTACTCTCAAAAGTGAAAGTGATGAGACCCCAACCTCTTGCTCTCTGTGGGTCGGAGAAGAACAGCAAGAGCTAATGTTCTTCCCACTATCAAAGGAAGTGATGCTGCCTCCCAGACAAGTATTGCAGGCTGAAGTGGCATTTAGAAAGCTGCCTGAGTTAGCCCTGGCCTCAGGAGAGCTGGTTCAGCAGTGCTGAGCTAGGAAGACAGGAACGTCATGAAAGAAAATGCTGCTTGGGTGCTATGGGCAGCTGCAGCTTCTGCAGCATGGAGGCTGCCACCTCTCCTAAGGACGGCAAAGGTGAAGGGTCCTGTAGGGTTAAGATTTAGAGCATTAATAGCTGATACTCATCAGTCTGCCATCAACGTTTGTCAAAGCAATATCTAGCATGCAGAACCAGTCTAGACCACAGCCAGCAGACCTTTGTTTTTGTTTGCTCCTTTTCTCTTGCAGTGTGGGGTAAATTAAACAGGAGGACCTCTTCTCCTTTGCTGTTTACTCTTTCCTACCCCCTTGGCTATTCCTTGGCTCTGTTTTGAGTCTTGGCACTATCCACTTGGAAGAAGAGTGTGTGTGAAATGGACAACAGCTGCCCAGAGCTGCTGGGGCCTCAAATCCTTTTCTCAGCAAATAAATGGGGAGCAACCACACCCAGCCGGATTGGTGGAAAGAGGTATATGATTATTATCAGTATATTAGCAATGTCAAATGATGTTGTCAATAATAGAGCCTCAATGTGCCTGATACTCCTATGTATCTGTTGTGGGAACACCACCGCTATTCAGAGAAAGCAGGAAAGAGTCAGAGAGGGGATGAATTATCTTCCAATGAACCACTGCAGGATTAGAACATTTGTTTCTATTTACACTTGGGTCTCCTTTCTCCAAATTGCATAACTTATTCTAGAAAGAGCACCACCTCCTTGTCATGTGTCATGCTGGTATTGCTGAACCTTGAGTAGATGCCCTCTCATTTGGGGTTGTTGGAGCAACAAAGCTTTACTGATTTAGTTGCTGGGAATTAAAGAAAAAAAAAAAAAAAGAGCCCCCAGTTATTAGACTGCTTGTGAAATCCTACCATAGCTAAATAACATCTGGCTTTCCATAAATACGGCAAGCCAGTCATTAACAGTGGGACTATTCACTGTTTACAGAGCTGCATTTGAAAAGAACCAAAATGCAAAGTATTTGCTGAAAACTGCACAGCATCTGCCTGCAATAGACTTTTGATAAACCGTGTCTTACATTCCAGTCATCTTTATATTCCAGTATTTGGATATTTTGTGTATGACTAGCTGTCTTATTTTCCAGAGTCACAGGCACGTTGCTGCTACGGGCAGCATGAGGGTTTCTAAAGTGCACAGAAACTTCTTGTGTTCAGAACAACAACCTTGGAACTCTGCTTCTATTTAGGTATGTGCAGACAGTTCATCAGAACCAATCAGCCTTTTATCCAGGTAAAGCCCTTTGCTAGATCAGGCAAAATAAACACAAGCTGTGTGTTACGTTAGGGATTTGTTTGAAACATCTTAGTTGTCATCACACTGCAAACCCCAGCCTCATAGCTGTGTGTTGGGAAAGCCAGAGGAGGTGTGCAGAAGTAAGGATCTCCATCCACTGAGGCTGAGCATCTTTATAATCCACAGGACCTTGGATGCACGGTTAATCCACTGACATTGCCGTCTCTCCAGGATCAAGATACCCAGCCAGACCATTGCAAATAGGTATATTAAACCAGACTTCTTTGCATGTGCTGAAAGTTATGAAGCCTGGTTTCCACTGCCTTTTTCCTCTGCAGATACACCGATGCTTAATAAAACTCATTAGACATTTCCCCAGGGGCTAAGGAGAGAGGAATTTTTCCCTACCCACAACCCAACTCTGTCACACACGTGTAGGAGCTAAGTGTGTGTGAGAGATCCATCTGTTGAGTGTAGCTAAAAATTGCCGGAGGGGTTAAAAAATGACCCTTGGGTGGACAGGCAAGGGTACGCACAGTGAGATCCCATAACGATTCCTTTCAGGGAAAAATCAGACTGGAAGGGGATGTTTGCAGTCAATGATAGAAGTCCTGGCACCGAGGCACTGGCCTTGTGTGGTGAATCCACATTGGTTTTCCTCTCAGTGGGGCTGCTGCATTAATGATATTTCCCAGCAGGACGCTCCAATGAGGTGGCACAGGAGGGCTGGAGCAATCACTTTTTGCTGTGAGGAAGGCCGGAGAGCTGGCAAGGCTCTCAGCTGCTTTTGCAAAGGTACATTCACCCGTGTCAGGATGCGCAGGCTCCAGCACATGTTGCAATTCAGAACGTTCAGAAAAATCTGTTTCTTTTTCATTGTGAATAGACACAGGCATGGATTCTTGCACCTTTTCCTGCCTGCTTTGTGCTGCTCCTACCTGTCTGACCTTCTCTGCTATAGTATTGGTGGCAGGAGTCTCCTGGGGAAGAAGCCTTTCTGAAGGAGAATGAATTGCTTCGCAATGCATCAGAAAATGGATGGGTGTGAGCTCTGCTGCGCCCATTTTGCGTTTGAATTTTAATTTAAATTTTTTGGTATTATGCTGCCATCCGTGGCTTCTGAGTGTATTCTGTATGATAAAAATTAGCGATTCTAATTAGTAATTTTGTGGAGTCTGTTAGATAAATATCCTTCAGGGCTGTGCCATAGGGCCGTAGTTTTCAGTATCACAATGGTAGTGAAAGGCACAAAATGCCTCTTTTGTGGAAGCTGCTGGTGATGCATTTTCTGATGTTATGGACTGGACATTTGGGGGAACTGGGAAGAATATGATCATGAAGTGTTTCCTGGATGGTACTGTGGCAGCATTCCTAGTCTATCCACATACACACACCAATACGTATAGCCTGAACATTTCTTAGGCTTTTAAGAAAAAGATTCTTAGAAAAATCTCCTCAGCAGAAATACAAACAAACAAAAATTCTAAAGGAAAAATAACATAGGTTATATCCATTCATAAAACCTGCACAACAGAACTCCTGAGTGCAGAACATTCATGGGGTAAGAGCTATAGAGATGATGCTGTTTGAATTGCTGCTTTTGCTACTTTTCCTTAGCCGGTGCCTCTCTTCCATATCGTAGCTTGATGGAAACATAATTGACGATGACGAGAAACATCCTACTGACTTCAGTCATCTTTGGATCAGCAGCCTCCAAACTGCCTACAGATTGGATGTCCCATCTCGGGTAAGTCTGGAGAGTTTTACCACCACCATAGAGAAGTAGGAAGAAGATCCTATACATTGCTTTCTGCCTGGGACACCTACTGCAGTGGTGTAAAGCGAGTAAGTACCTCCTCCTGCTTTGTGTCAGCCCAACAAAAAAGTGGGACAACTCTGAGTGACCCTGGTCAGAGATAGGTCAACTTATTTTTTAACCTGTGCTTACCCTTGGCTGTATGATGGATCATGAACCTGCTGAGAGCTGTGGTGGAAAATGTGGCCACAACCCAAGATCCCGTAGGCTGTGCTCTCCTACAGCACTATGTGCAAGAAGGCAAATGTGGGGGCAGGGCTGAACACTTTGAAACTCAGCTCAGTAACAGCAAGTGCTATAGAATACGCACTATTTAAATATTGTCAGTCAACCAAGGAAAGCTGTCAGAAATTGATGTAACTTTTGATGTTTAAAACCGTAATGGTAGAGGTTATTGCAGTTTTATGCAATATGGAAGGAAGAGAGGTTTTAAATTAAACAGGAAATTGGCATATAGTGATAACAAACTGTAAGTGAAGGTGTTTGTGATGAGATACCTTCAGCCTGTGGGACTGTGTACATGCAACACGTAAGCAAAACTTCTTGTTGAAACCTTCATGTCATATGCCTAGCCCAGAGAGAAAGAGACCCTCTCAAATCACCCTTTGAAATCACCAAATTAGGAAAGAGGCAAGTTTTTTTCCTCAGATTAGAAGGAAGAACAATCTGGACTCAAGATCTTCTCTACTATTATCTTTAAGTAAGGAAGGAATATAAGCACAAGAGTATTTAGGGCTCTAAGAGACCCTCACACCCCATCCAGAGTCTCATCTTCAACCTAACACAGCTTGTGGAGACCTCGACGTTGAGTATATCTTATTGTTTTTAGAAACCTTTGAAGGATTTAAGTAGCACAGGTCCCACCTGAAGACAATGATAGCCTGAGGGTGAGATGTAAAAGTGCACCGAGAGCCAAAGCCGCAGCCCCAGGGCCATCACCTCCGCCAGCAAAAGCAGTGTTAAAATCAAAGCAGCGATGCAACGCGCTCCTCTCCATGGGCCGACACTCAATACCAGACAGAGTGAGCTCCCCAAAGCACCTGCCTGCTAAATCCCCTGAAACCACAGCTGTGTTATTCCTTTCACAGAGATTGGTGGGACATTCTCAGCCCCAGCTCATTTAAACTTTTGGCTGAGGTATTAACACAGAGCAGGAGAGGAATGAAATAAAGTGTGTAGGGGACAGAAATGCACACTGGGTCTCCTGCTAGCTCCTAAGGTGAAATCCCAGTGTTGACCAGTTTACTGTGGCCAGTTGGGGTGTAAAAGTTGCACACGTTTGCAGGGCAAGATAAAAAGTTTCCTCTTCTTTTCTGAGAGTTCTCTCCCCTCCACAAAGCTTGCTACTGCTGTGTCACCCTGCAAAGGGACTTAGCCACTCCATGGGGACATGCATCTGCAAGCCCTTCTGGCTACATCATTATCTACATATCTGGGATAAAACTGACTCAAATCTGGACATCTTCCTGAGCTTAATAAATTTCTTTAAATCAAGGAACCTCAAAAACATAACCAGTAAAGTAATATATTGCAGTAAGTACTCCTCAGTTTTAATTTAAAATATTTTACTGCTGACATAAATTTTAGAATTACTTTTAAGTGCATTTTATCTGGTGTATGATAGGAACTTTTAATTAGTCATAATTGATGTAAGTTGGGAGAAGTGTTCACCACCATGGAAAACGAGAGTTGCATCCCTGGCCTATGCCAGCTTTAGGGAGCAGATGACAGTGGATGGTAAATGCAGGTCTTGTATATGAAATAGCAAGTTAACTCATTAGTAATTATTGTTGCTAACAAAATGCACTCTGAAATTGGTGCTTTACTGTGTTAATAAATTTTTTAGTTGCTTTTCTCTGTAAAGATTATAGCCTTACCATGTTGAGAGGCTTTTCCAGCCATAAACAAGGAGGATGAATATGGCAGTGGTCTCACCCTTGAAGGGGGAGAGTTCTCTTCCCCACAATAAGTTCCTCTATTAAAGCCTGTCTCCAGTGCTTCATTCCTCACATAAACGCTGCAACGCCAAGCTGGTACTAAACTGATGGGACTGCGCCACGCTAATGGTGTGTGAGCCCAAACTGCCAGAGAAAATACTTCATTTAACTTCAGGAGCCCCTGGACCCGGCCAAAACGGTAGGAGCCATCTAACATAATATGTGCCATCTAATAGTACTCTATCCCATGGGCATTTAGGCACCCCACATGATTGATGCATAGTTCAAGGCACCTCTAAGAGCAGTTGGTGTACAGCCAAAGGTATTTTGTGTGTCCAGAGGGGCACAATTTGGGCTTGGAAATAGATGGCTTTGTTTGGGTGGTAACCCCCCCAACTGTAATTACCTACAGTGTTACTGTGACTGACCCATTCAAGTCCCTCTTCCCTTGTTTGCTGACGTGTCCTTTATCTGCAACAGCATTCAGAGGTCATCTATCCGTAGCAGTTTTCATACAATGGACAGACTCATTTTGGGCCAAGCACTGAGAGAAAATGCTCAAAGCAGCATGAGAAGGTATTTATATTTTTTTTTTCTACAAATCTGTGCCTCATTAAAACCCCCTGATCCTCCTTCAGAAAACCAGGATCTTGGTAAGATATACTCTAGCTTAAACCACAAGCCTCTAGAGTGTGTGAACATGTATTTAAAACAGATTTTTGGAGGAAAATGAGCCATTATTCCATTTGCAGTTCTTGTTGCCTCTGCAAAGAAAAAATGTAGGACCTGTGTTATGCACTGCACAAACAAGGGATGGAGGGCAAAGACAGAAATCGGGTATGAAGGCACCTGTCCAACACCATGGAACAAGCCACACTAGAGGCACAGGGAAAATTCCACAGTGGGGGTGGAAGGGAGGAAAAGAAACTTGAAGAAAAATCAATGAAAAAATATACCCTCTCCCATTTTCTTTTCCTTTTTTCTTTAAACCTAAATCTACCTGGCATAGTGTTAAGCACTTTTCCAAATGACTGTTGTTATAAATAGAGCTCTGCAATGCAGCCTTCACGTATGACTGTGTCAGCCTGCCGACAGCAAAGTGTGTCTTCATTTATAACCTCACTTCTTACCTTGGTTCATCACCTTAATTTGCCACTGTTACCTGGGAGCTGACAGCTTCCAATTACAGTCACATTTGAAATTCCGACAGGAAGCATCAGGGCCCGGCTTTTAAAGGTTTGGTCTATTCTTTCCTGAACAAGTGTTCTCCCTGAAGTCCACTCAACAGCTTGTTTCTGAGGTTGTCATCTTTTTCACAGAGGTGTTTTGAACTGTAGTGAAGTGTAACCTGGGTGGATCCAATGTAGTTCTCACTAGAAATGTTACACACAGTTACTGCAGATTCCAGGTGCTGCTTTGAAAGTTTCCTGCATTTACACAAATAAATTGACCTTTAAATTTGGATCAAAGTTTTCTTTAGAGATTTTTGCAGATATAAGCCGCTGAATTGCTCATTTAAAGTGGCTCAGTGAGGAACACACTGATATGAAGACAGATTTGGAAAGAAGTCATGGAGAAATCACAGCTGGTCACCACCAAATTGGAGGAGAGCGTATGGGAGCTGCTGCTGCTCAGGAGGCAAGTACAAAGCTTGACCTGCCCTTCTTACCTTTGTCAATCCCTTTGATGTCCAGACACTGCAGGACTTGAGACCAGGAAGCCAGATCTTCCAGTTCCCTGTTCCCAAATTCAGTCTTTCTGCCCCTTCAACCAGCTTCTGAATAGGAATGAGTAAGGGAAGAGGAATGTCTTTGACAGAGAGCGATTCCCCAAAGGGGCTGGGCATTGCAGGCTCTAGGGAAGCTGATGAAGCATCTTGGAAGTGCTCTGGAGAGCAAAGATGCCTCTGGAGAGAACATTTGTGGGACATCAAAGGTGGTTTGTAGGGCTGAAGATAGATCTCAGACCTGATCCTCAGCTTTCCTGTTGTTCGACCACTGGGACACCCTTCGTGACCCCAGGACATCAACCAAGTAGGGTAGGTCCAAAGTAGGAGCTGCTACATCTGAATGATTGTTTTTTTCTTTTTCAAAGAACGAAGTAGAAGATGAAGCTGAAGGAGAGACAAAGGGACTCCGAGATGCTGGCAAGGAACATGTCAAACAAGCAGTCTGAAATTTGTAGCCAGCTCAACAGAAATCCTGCTGGTAGTGGAGACTAGAGAAACAGACCCAATTTTCCTTTCAAGTATGTGACAGTGGGTAGAAATGAAATGAAATGAAGTCTCTTCCATGTTAGTTCTCCTCTCAGCTTCTGATGATGCCTGCTGACAACAGATGCCACAGCTAGAAGGACACAGCCCAGGAAGAGAAGCTGGTGCATCTGCCACCTCCTGGTTTGTGTCTTTTGTTCAAGCTGCAGCCATCCCTCCTCTTTGTATTTAGTGACCTCTAACAGAGCACTGCCTCTCTACTCTGTGCAGATGGGACACAAAAGCAGCTCTGAAATAAATGCCTTCTCCTCAGAGCAGGGCTGCCTGGGAGTTCTGCTCTCATCCTGAAGTGAGTGGAGAATCCTTGAACTGGGAGAAGTTGCACTGGCCCTGTCAGGGACAGCCTGGAGTTGCTGCTGAATCTTGCTTTTGTACCTTCATTTTCCCTCTTAGCAGCAGGTTTGAAAAGTGACATAACCTTACATCCTTGTGTCAGAGGCCTTGACCCATTATTTAGTACTTCTTTACAAGATTAAATAGAATCTCTTCTGGTACTTAAACAAAGACAAGGCACAGGAAACAGTACAGCTTTCTATCCTGCTGGGATCTGAATGTAAATAGGATCTGCTTTTTAATCACAGGATCATCTTTAAAACACAGTATAAAGGGCAATTCTCTGCTCTTTCCAAAGGAATTAATTTTGTGGTGTAAGAAATTGAGAAGAAAGCAGGAAGGGACTGGTGGGACTGTGTGGGCCAGAAGTTGTATGCTCCAAGCAGCTCCCTAGTGTAGTTAATACAATTTCATTAAAATTAGTTTGGTTTTTTGTTACACTAGTTATGGTAGAGGATTGCTCCCAGCTCTGAGAACCCATCCTTCTGGGTGCAGGAGGAACTCCAGCAGCATTTCTCCAGTCCTATGAGCACAATGATCCGTTATTCCCGAGCGAGGCGGGCCAAGGCAGCAGTCACAGCGTAACTGCAGGATGGATTTCAGCATGGGCAGGACGAGGTAAGCATGCCACAGGCTCATTGCTCTAGTGCAATCCCTGAAATGTCGTGGGCACGTGCTAGGAAGGACCCAAGACACTGTTTTTCAATGTGCAGGAAGGATTAGCCTGGTCTGGTTTGTCTCCGATGTGAAACGCGAGGAGAGAAGTGGAGGTGCCTTCCTTGGGGCTTTGGATCCCTAAGAGAGAAGAAAAGTCTCTGCAGAGGGTGGGACCAACACACCTTTGTGTGTTGTTTCTGAGAAGAGCATTTTCCTCCATGGTGATGCTAGGGCTGTTGTAGGCTGCACCACACACACGTCTGCGGTTTCCCATCTGAATATCATTCAGCATGGGTGAATAAGAAGCAGAGACACCTGTGCCTGCACTTCAGTTGATCATTTTCCTAATTATATGACATATTTTTGTGGGTCAAAACATGCTAAAACAGCCACTTAGTGGGAAGCTGGTTAGAAGTGTGTGGCTGACTCACTAAGAAAATTGCTGTGCTCTCAGTACCTGTCAGAAGAGTCCAAAGCACCTACTGGATTTTTCGCCTGATTCTCTTTTCCCTTACACCGATGCAAATCAGGAATGACCTCTACCAGTCTTTGCCCATGTATAGGCACACACGTAAGGCTAAGAGAAGGAGAAAAGCCCTTAGGGATGGATGAGGAGATTAATTGTATGTGAAATGCTCCAGACAGCTTGGGTCACGCTATTGCAGTTGCACAGCACCATAGGCTGCAAAAAAACATGGACTAATGAGTGTACATCCTGGGACTTCCTAGGGCATCGCTGCCCAGTACTTGAATCTGACTACATGTATGAGCTGGAAAAGAGTTTACCAGTCTGGCCATAGGATGAGGGACACAACACAAGGGAAAAACAAAGCAGTTTTAAAGCAAAATACCTTAAAAAAAAATTTCTGTGTTACTTAGAGGGATGAGGTTCTGGGCCTTTCTCTCTGAAGTTGTTGGAAGCAGCAAAATGCAACCAAACATGCAGGACTGGGAGGGATAAAACACCACAAGTGTATGTGAAAGAACAGTTTCCTGAGGCACCTTTGGTCTTGCCCACACACAGTGAATTGCTGTCCTTCCCAAGAGAGGCAGTGGGGGAGAGAGTGCTCAAGAGAAACCATTGCAAATACTGCTAACGGGGAGGGAGGAACACAGATGTTGCAGAAGGGATTTATTATCCAGTTTGGAGGTGGGGACACGCACAGTTCTGGGAAGCTTTCGTTATGTCCTTTTGTCGTGGTTTCTACACATGCTTCCAACCATGTTGCTGAGCATCCCATTGTGCCAAGGTGTTTGCGTTGTCTTAAAGCCCTTTATGAATCATGTCTGTGCTATGCAGGTTTTATGTTTTGAAGAGCCATGAGATCTAACAAGAACTTTTCCTGTCTCTGGCATAGTGCAATTATTTATTGGAAGAGAAGCAGTCAGGTATGAAATGAATGAATTTCATAAGCAACTTCTTTTTAATGTGTTCTTTCAGTTCTTTTTCCCTTGAGACTTCCAACCATCCTATGCCTGCTTTCCCCACTTGATCCATTGTGAGTGGATTGATTTCCAAAGAAAAAAATACCATTTTGAAAGACTTTTCTGAAATCATAACTGACTGGCAGTGAGACAATTTAATAGGGGGATATGAAACTGGGACACTGAAGATAAGAAGTTAATAGGAGATTTAGTCATATACACAAAACAGCACTAGACAGGTGGATGTAAAACAGCTCTTTGATTTCCTGCAGAGCTTTCTGTAGCGAACAACACATTCTCTGAATGTCAGCAAGGATACCTCTGTGACCATCTCAAATGTAAGTGGCCACTGTCTTGCGGGTTATATGATCTAGATGGCCGGAGCTGGAGAAAAATGATGCTTGTATATTCATGCCACTCAGTTGTAGAGAATCCCACTACATTGAAGCCCACAAGATCAGTGTCAGAGGAAGATAAAAGATATAAAACATGTAATTATTTCACAGCAGAATTCTAGAATTGTTACCCTGCTATGTTCTATTTAAAGTACTACTGGAAATAAACTTTTGAGATGAGTTTTTTTGAGGGCACCATCAGTTCTATTGCAAGGGTCTGCAAGCACAACATGAGTGTGCACACTTCAAGCACAGTGTTGCATGTTTTAAACAACAGCATCAAGGTAGCAAAATACCTACAGAATTAAAAAGTGAAATGAAGCACCTCTAAATCCCTTGTGTTCGCACAGAGAAAAATTCTAGCCTTTCCCTGGTCTGCAGAGATTTATTGTGGTTCCTTCTCCTGGATGGCTCGGAAATGGCAGGAACTATTCCAGGGTGCCCCAGAACCTCTGTGGTCCCAGCCCATTCAACAGGAGTTCAACATCATTAAAACACGGCAGCTCACTCTTTGCAGGCTCATTGCTGCAAGCAGCAGAGAGAAGTGGGGGTGGTGGCTGCGGGCTGAAGGACCCATAATATGGCTCTTAAGACACAAGGCACAAGCGAAACCCAGGACTGCGGGATAAAAAAAAAAGAAAAAGTAGAGCAAGTGGGGAGGTAGGACTTCAAATCTGTAAATTAGTAGGAATTACTGCCTGACAGTCGATGACGCTTTAATGTCCAAATTCACCCAGTTATTTAGGTGTCTAACTCCCATTCATTTAAAAATACTTGACGGCCTATCCTTTTATCTCTTTTTTGGGGGGGTTGGTCTTTTTTTTGCATTAATTTCTTACCGGCACAAGGAAGGAATAATAGCTTTCCTTTACGGGGTGATGTGAGGATAAATATCAAAGGCTGTCAGGCTTGGTTAGGGCACTGTAAAGGACAGAGCAAGCTCACTGCACATCAACAAGTATGTGAGCTATCAAGCTGGCTTTAGGGCAGAACTGTAAGGATCTAATCTGTGTGCAAGATGAGGAAAATAATTTGGATCAAGTTACTGTTCATCTGCTGTTCAGAGCTCAACCCAAATATTAAAGTATGCACTCAAATGTGACGTAGATGCTGTAAATTTTAAATTTTTTCTTTTTTTTTTTTTACCTTAGAGGTTAACATTTCTCCTATGGTTTCTCTTCACAGAACTGAAGACTCCTGGCTCAGTGCCATAACATGCCAGTTTATAGGTACCACCAAAATGTAAAACTCATGAAAATGTACATTGCAGCTGGTTTTCACCTCTGACAGCCAAACCAAGCACAAAATCAGTGCAGACTTGCCCCACGTCACTGAAGTCCTTCTACAGGTGTCATCACCAATTTAATTAGAAAAACCTTCGAGTCTTCCTTTGCCTCCCTCATGGCCGTACAGAGAAGAGGCACCAGCAGAAGCCTTCAGCTGTTACAATTGCTGCTTTGGCTACTCCAGTTGTTTTCAACATCCATCCATGAGAGCTTCCCTTCTGCTCAGGCCAGGCACTCGCCCATTTCTTCACACTGCACCCAGGCCTGGGCCCTGCAAACTGGGTGAGTTAGTGCTCAGCACAGTGAATGTGGGAGAGTATGTGATGGAATTTTCCTACTTTGCAATATATTTTTGCAGGTATGTTCTTTCTCTTCTTCCCAGGAATTAGAGGTTGGTGGGGGTTTTTTTGAGTACTTTCACAGGTTCTGGGTGTTTCTGGTTTTTTTCAAAGCATGAGACATTCGCTTCTGTTAAAGGTGTTTTATTGGCATCACTGGACCTTTGAATCAGGTATGACAAATTCTTCATGAGGCAAAACTGAGTTGCACTGGGATAGGGAATAAGATTATATTTACTACTCTAAGCTTTGCTTCTCTTTCTCCACTAGTTTTATTTCATTGACCTCTGCACAGCTGCTCTTGATGCTTTCCCCTGTAGGAAGAGAATTACTCTCTCCCTTGAGCTTTGCAATGCCTAAGAGATTCAGAAGCTAACTGGAAATTTTCAGTATCAATTACACCTTTACTGCTGAAATACAGCTGCCTGTGAATAGTCATGGGCTTTTTACTGCTAATAGGAAAAGAATCTCTCACAGTTGTTAATTAACACTGCTCCAGATTTATCATTATTTCAACAGGATACCCTCAGGATGGATTTAACCCCTTCCTCTTCTGGAAGCAGTTTAAATGACTTAGTCTTATTCAAGAGCATAGGATGAATTGTTGGCTGAGATGTTTCAAAGGATGGGACTATTGGTGGAGGCTGCTGCCCTGATGCCACTGAAATCCAGCAGCATTTTGGTGTGGCTCTTCCCGAGATTTTGGTGTGGCTCCTCCCTGAGGTCAGACTCTGATTATTGCAGTAATGGGCAGCAATTACCAGGCTCACAGTTAGTTGCAGAGGTCTATCATCAGAGAGTCCTGATTGCCCAGAGCAAGAATGAATTGCATTTCTTGACCCATTAGTGATCTCTAATTTTATGCGAAATAGTGCTGCTTAATTCACTTATTGAGGTTAATATTGAAAAGCTTTGCTTACTTTGAATGCTCTTCCTCTTATCATTTGCAATTAACAATGGTGTGGTAGGGAGAAATGAAAGATCAATGAAGCCGCTCTTATCTTTTAGTATCCAGCTTGTGAGGTGAATTTCTATTCTCTTAGAGGGCCACAGTGTTGGGTTCGTTCTGAAGATGGATGTTTTTGAGACTGCTTGGCAACTTTCCACCACTTGTATGTCAGACTTGATCACTAATTCCTGCCTCTGTCAAAGGTTAATAGAGGACTGCTATGTGTGTAATCGTGCCTCTCTGAGAAAAGGGGTCAAATAGATTTACAGGGATGAATCTCTATTGATTGCCAGGAGTATTTAAAATAATTGGACTCAAGCAATCAGATTAGCCAATTATGGCTATGAGAGGGGTCTACATGGGGTAATGTACATGCTTGACATAGGTTGCAACTGATCCAGCTTCATTTGTCTTAACCTGCTGAATTTTCACTAATTTCCTTACTAAAGCTGAGACTAAGTTTTAGGTATCAGTATATAAAACTGATTAGAAATTCATGAAATAATATGCATCTCTAGAGAATTCATAGGGAAGTGGGCCTTCACTTCTGAATGAGGGAATAAAGTGAGTGTTACAAGTGTTAATGAGGTCAGTCTATGACAAAAAGAATGCAGGTGTCTCTCAGAGATACCCAAAGAACGTGAGTCTCATTCTCCTGTCCTTATAACTATTTGCCAGAGGGTGAAAGAAAACCCAAAAAAACCCAAACAAAAACAAACCATGGGAATTATGGACTTGAGTCTCAGGAACACAGTGCAAAAATAGCTTTACCACTTGGAGCGTGGAGACCTGCAGTCATATCCACCAGAGGCGGATGCCTCTGCCTTAAGGATTCTCACATGTTTCTGCAGTCTTTTAGGAATGCTACAAGTGCAGTCAGGAGATAGGAAGACCCAAAGCTTTGGGGTCCTGCTAGCCAGGGGGCTGCTTTTACACTGTAGGAAGGAAACTCAAATATATGACTCCGAACTGTTGATGTCAAAGACCGATAATGCAGACAACCCAAAAATTTATTTTTTAAACCTTGCCCTGTTTTCCTGATTCCAGGAGGACCAACTGGCTGTTTTAAACATGAGCTATTAATGACTTCAAATTTCAATATAAAACGGTGCTGTTGGTGCTGGGAGACATTCAGGGTTACAGTGCTGGTGAAGCAAGCAAAACCTTCTCACTCTGCCTTAACAAACAACATAGAAATTCATCTTTCTAAGGCTTTCCGGCAAGCAGTCAAGTTATTAACAAATCTTTTTCTTTTTTAATTGTCCTTAAGGATTTCAAGTTCCCCCTACTTTGCAGGTTAGACAGGGAAGCATTTACATTTGTACACTTCTGATAAGCTGCAGCCACTGCCATGTAGTACAAAGGCAACGCACGTCTGTGCCATAACCCAAGACATCACAAACTGGAAAATCTTCTCAGTTAGTTAAACTAAGGAAAAAATAAGGCAAACTTTGAGGCATTTGGAAAATTGTTTTCAGCCAAATCAAGAGTCCGGTGACTTCTGTCCTATATGTCTTGAAAAGTGGAAGAATGGTCCTACAGGGTGAGACCATAGGTCCACCTGACCCACTATCCCAATTTGAAAAGAAATGGGAGAAGAAGATGAAGAACCAGACTTGAATACAGTGGTGTCTTCCCAGCTATTACTCTAAGAGTTAAGACCAAAAGCCAGAAGTACTCCAGGTTAAATAGCCATAATTTGATAGTCAGTGCTGTATAAAAAAAGCTGGGTTGTTTTCATGGGTATATCAAGGAGCTACTTTCATTACTGAGTGAAGTTTACTTTAAAAAGAAAGAAAATATAGAAAAAGCTCACGAACCTGGCTGAGAGCCAGACTTCAAGTTCATTGCTATCAAAATAAAGACACTGTGAAGCAAAGTGGACTTTTGAGTCAGGAAAGGGGAAGAACAAGCTTGCCGTTGTATTTTTAAATTGGCATTACCATAATCAGTCCCGCTAGGATAATTTGGAGGTGAGGAGTTCACTTTTTCCTGCCATCCCAGCACTTTTTTCATAGTCCAGACCCACAGAGTTAATCGTAGCTTGCCATCCTTTCAAATGTGTGGCTCATCAAAGGCAACTGCGGCAACCACAGGCTGCCAGCACCGGGTGGGATATTCTGCTTCAGGTACTGAAAAGGTTAAGGCTGTTGACACTTTAACATTCTTAATTAGGTTCTAAAAACCTTGTAGGTCATTATGCTGGAAAGCATAGGTGGAAACTTTCTATATCTATTATCATGGTTATTTCAGGCTTCAGAAATTTATCTTCACAGGCAGAAACACTTTCTTTAAGTGAAAGTTTTCATGCCGCAGTAACTGGGATATCTGTGAAAAGATCTCAACAGTGTCCAGAATTTCTACAAGCACAGCCCCAGTTATCATCAGCCCCTTGCTTGCCCATAGAAACAGTTGTAAAAGCTACAATGGAATAGATAAAATCACACTTTTAAAAATTTGATTCTTTCTCCTTTCTGTGGGTTGCAAAATGTTTTTCCAACATTTGCAAACTACTCTCTACATATAGTAAAGTTTTAAGTGCTGGTTTTCAGGGAGGTGAATAAATTAGAAAGGGATGGAGGGATCTTCCCATCCTCTGCAGATCTTCTTTACTCCTTTTCAACCCTGCTGGCCATGTGTTGCTGGGAAGAGCTGAAAATCTTCACTGGTAGTTTTTCAGTGAAAGCAGTTTTCTTACACGAGATCTCAAGTTTTTTGTTTGGGAAACAACCGAGGTCATACCTGCAGGGGTACTTAGAAATTGATTTTCAAATCATCCACAAGCAGGGGCTTGCCAGCCCTCATTAATGTGGCCTTGTGCAGCTCTGGGTTTTGGGGTGGCTTGCTCACCCCCGTGATCCATCACCATCCTTGTATTGTGTTTGGAGCTAATGAGGGAGAGAGGCTGGAAGGTTACAGGGCTCAAGTTCATCAAGTCAGCCACAGGCACCTTGCAGTGCCCTTTTTAGCCTGCAGTGCCTGTGCATAAAGGCAGCCCTGGGGAAGAAGACGAGCTGTGCATAAACTGGTTCCTGGAGGACCCTTGCTAAAGAGCCTGGATGTGACCTAGAGCTGTGCTGAAGGGGACACCTGGCTGCGAGGCCAGGTGAGCTGAAGCTTTGCTGTAATGCTGTTCTCTCTGTGGGGGCAGAAATGCCTCTGGCAAGCACCTGTGGCTTGGGTTGGCAAGGCAGTAAGTGGTTTCTTGATTAAGCAAGACCCCTCTACTCCTTTCATGGACTGGCTCATCAGGGAAGCATAGGGCTAAATGGCCATTGAACTGAATAGGACCATGACACGTTTTCCTATGATTTGTGTTAAGAGAGTAGTGATTTAAAATCATGCCATAGCCACTTGTTTTATTACTTCAGGGCCGGTCAAAGGTATATTCTCCAGAAGCCAATTTTCCTAGGAAAAGCTACTTTTGCCTAAGGACAATCTCAGCTGAAGTTACTATGTCACACATTTGAGGGAATTTTAAGCAAAAGAGTATGGAAAGCAGGGGAAGAGGGGGAACCTCATGAATTTTTTTTTTTTTTTAAGAAAAATATCTCTCTTCTTTTTCTTGCCGAAAGAAAAGAAAGTTTAAAAAGGGAAACAATTTGAAATTTATTCTGAAAGCTATCCCATCAAAAGGCCTCAGTTCCTCTGAAACACCCACAGTGCTTTAATACGGGTGTACATTATCCCTCATTCCTAGTGCTGGTGCTTGTAGCACCCATTGTAGGGCAGGACCTCTGCCTGCTCTGTGCTGCTCAAGAGCAGAATAAAAAGATAGTCTCTGCTGCAAGGAGTTTAAATCCCACACTCTTGGCCTTAATCTTGCTTGGTATTTTGAGTCCTGTGGCAGATTTCGTGACACGGGTGCTGTCAGCTTGCTGCTGTTGAGCAGTCTCTGCAGCAGGCAGGCTTTCCTTCACAATGCTGTATTAATTGCTATTATGTTTTGCTTTCTGGTTGTGGCACGTCAGTAATCTGCTACTTACAAATGTCTCCTCCCTAGGGAGAAAATGAATCACATGTATTTTTTGGAACCAATCCTGCTTCAATACTTAGGAAATGCATTTGGTAATAATATTGGCTGTAATCCTCCTGAGACAAATTAATTATAAACACGTAGCAAGGTAATCAGGAAGCTGTTCTTGCTGTGACATTGAGCAAAGAACACCAAAGCGAGCGGAAAGGTTGGATTGAATTAAAACCGAAGGGTGTTGTGTTTCCATGGGTCAGGTGGGATACAATGCTGTGCTTAGGAGCCCTCGATGCAGGGGCAGGCAAAGGGGATCTGGTTTGTACAAAATAAGGAATTATAGCATGATGTTGTTTTAACATGACTGCTGATATGCCGGTCCAAAGATAGAGACTGCTTCTGGTAAGGTGGTGGATGCTGGTCTTGAGTTAAGATGTACATATGTGGCTGAGTGCCTGTGCCTGCTCATGAGGAAAAATTCTTGTGTGTAATGAGTAAGAGCAAAACACCTGGAGGGTTAAAATTGCATCATAATCAACAATAATGTGTTATTGCTCTTCCTCTTTTCTACAGCTGCTTCCTTGCTCTTGTCTTCCCATTCATCCCTGGAATCTCAAAGATCTCCATCCATTCCTACCATCTTTTTGTCTCTCTCCTCAAGCTTTCCCCCCAGGTAGTTGAACAGCTGAGTTTTGTTTTGCCTCCTCTTTGGCCTTCCTCACTCAGCGTTTCCCAGCACTGTAATACCAATTTATTCACCAATAAAACACAAATGAATGTGGTGTTCATGAAGCAATTTCACACGAGGGCAAAGAAAAAGAAATCGGCTTTTATCCCTATTTTGTTTGGAGTTTTTTATTAGCAACAGGACCTGTTCAGGTGCCTGTAATATTAGAAGTCTGTCCATATATACTGGATTAATGGGCTAAGCATGAGGGAGGTGGTTAAAAGTACAGGAGAAATGCAGCTTATCCCATGACACATATTCACCTTACCCCCAGCCACCCAAGCACAAGGTATAGATCTCAGTGTTAAACAGCACCACTGTTTAACTTATCACAGAGACACTTTATAGCCTGAGAAAGTGAGAGATACAAGAGTCATTTGAAAGTATAAGGGAGACATCAAAGCAGCAGCTCTGTGGTAGAGTGGTTTGTTCACCCCAGAAAACCCCTGCTCCCCAGTGGGGTAAGGCTGGGGGGATGGCAGCTCCAGATGGCTTTGGCTCTACCCCTACATAGCCGTAAATATTTTCTCAGCTCACCAAACCTCTTTCAAATGGCTGTAATGTTCACCTTCAGGTAATTACTGCAACCGACCTAAGTTGCTTTCTGCAGCATATAAGCCGTCAAAGCTTCCAATTATGTTTTTACTGGGGACCGGGTCATTTTTATAGAGGCTGTCCAGCCATTCTTGCCCTCAGTCTTTATACAGGTCTTCTTTTGTCTCTTTTCTATCTCACCTCTGGGCAATTACATCTGTTATTTTAAAATAACTTTTTTTGAGACCAGAAATATGTAGGAGAGAAAAAAAACAGTTCAAAGAGAAGCAAAGAATACCAAAATCAAGATACTGCCACTGTCTTTCAAGAAATTACAACATTGCCATTTTTTCCCTTTACTTCTAAGAGATTAAAGCTGAAAGCACTGATGATGCAAAGACTTGCCTGCATTTAGCTTTCTTAAGTAGTCACATCAACATAATTTGGATCATTTCCACTTAGTGTGTTTGTGTTGCTTTTAAATAGATCATTGTCCTCTAGAAAAATCATCCCATCTTGCATAGTTCGTTCTTCCAGCTATCTGTATAGGAGGTCCCATTATTCCTTTGAAATATATTGTGAAATGAAGATTCAAGGCTGAAATCCTTCAAGAAATGTAATTTGCTATGGTTGAATGGCCGGCTTTTAATAAGATGACTCCTTTCATGTCTGAGGTCACTAACTTGGTAACACATGCCATCCCTGATCTCTAGAAAGTGCCTAATAACCACGATCTCCAGAGGCTGGAAAAAAACTTCAAGGTCTGTGTTCAAGGTACAAGAGTATAAAATTTGACACTGGTGTTGCAAGGTGCTAATCTTCACCTTTTAAATTAGTGGAGTCCACGGACTACCAGGTCTCCCTGAAGGTCTGACGTTGTCCGCTCTTTTCTATTTCAAAAGGCCTGGATATGAAGAAATCCTCTACATGGCTGGATCTTCCTTTGCTTTAGCTCTAAGTACTAGCAAAGGGCTGAAGGCCACCAGGCAGGCTGGGCTGCTGGGCTGACAGGCATCTGGCATGCAAACGAGGTGGCAACGCTGCCAGAAGGGAGAACCAGAACATGCCAGGATGCTGGTGGGTTCATTATTATTGGTTTTGTATCCCCATGAGCCTGCTTCCCATGAATACTCGATAAAGCCCAAGAAGGTCACTACAGCTTGTTTACTCTCCATATGGCACTTCTGCATGTCCCTGCTCTGTGTGTGTGTGCATGTGATTTTTATCCTTTAGCCTATGGCACTCATCCAGATCCCCTTTTTTCCTTACCCGATTAATTCATGGGCAGGGGAATAAAAGGACAAGTTCTTTATTATTCATCACAGGTGAAAAGCTGTATGTAGTCTGAGCAAACCTGAGGGGAAGCTTTCCCATGTTTTGTGTTTGTGTGTGTGTGCGTCGTTACGGAAGCCAATTACCCAGGAATGGCTCTCTGAACACCCTGGATGGACTGTTTACACTTCAGTGGGTTTTGCCAGTTTAGGCACATGAGTTGAGTTAGGCTGGCAACCCCCTCAAGGAGACGTAAGCTTGTTCAGCAGGGAGTCACTAGCCAGTACAGATTAAAGAGGTTGCCTGGATGGAGCGTGTTAAGCTTGCAAAGGGAGTTTTGCAGGGAAAATTGCCTCTATGTTTGCATTTGGCTGGAAAAAAACTGGCTGTGCTCAAGTTTGCTATTTCTCTGTGCCATGCAAACCAAGCCGAGATAGCTTTTCTAAAGCGTGCATGAGGCGAAACAGCTCTGGGCTGTGGTCTAGGGAGGACAAAAGCTGGAGGCTTGGGACGTGGCAGCTCACAGAGGTTACTGGCCTTGGCGCAAGGTGGGTGAAAAGGGCCATGGCCCTGCAGTGCCCTTGCTCCAGCCAAGGGCCTGGTGAAGCAGTTATTGTCCCTGTGAGACGGATTTGTGTTCCAGTGTGACCGATGGGATAGCACAGCTCCTCCTCTGACGGCACTTTTGGGTTTGACAGGCTTAAAAGAAGGGGCCCCAGGCTTGGATTTTGCAGTCTTGCTCAGTTTTTGGCCGCAGCTTGATAGCCCTTTATACACATTAAGAAATTTCCATTACTGATAAGAAAAGAATATTCTGGTATTCCTAATATAAGTGAGGAAACTGAGATAGTGTGGTGATTCACCCCAGAAAAATGAGTCACTCTTCTGTCGTTAAAAATTCCCTGTCTTTTGATGCAGCTGCAATACAAACTCAGTGGAAACCATTTCAGTATTTCCTCGTCCTATCAGAGATGAACATCATGAAGACCTCTGGAATAAAAAGTCCTGCCAAATATCAAATGTTCTCTGGTTCTTCATCATGCAAGCCTTGTTATTTGCTTCCCTTTGTTTATCTGCACAGGGCAATGAAGGCAAAAAGTCTTTTTTTGCTGTCTTGGGAGATGTGATCCAGAGTTGATCAAGTGGCTGATGCCTACTTAGGTTGGCTGGTAAATCTGTCTGTGTTAAAAATTAGGAACAGGATTATGTACTTTATCTTAGAGGAGAGCAGGTGAGAGCTTTCCTCCTTAAACCAGATGTAACCACATCTGCATCTCTTCTAAAAGTTTTGGCACAAGGTTTCTGGAGTAACACGGTGCTTGGCACACTGCAGTGGGCATGCAAGAAATGTCACTGCAACCAATACCCACTACTGCCATCAATAACACTGGGAGGTACAGAGATGAGAGAAACCATTTTGTGATTACAGCTGTTTTTCTCTCCCTTTCATCAGGTGTCTAAGGCAGAAGACGCTGGGTATGGACTCTTAATAAACTGTGATAGTTTTAATAAATTTAAACATGCTCAGTAGATTTCCCATAAGGGAATTACTCACAAGGAATAAAGATGATTAATGTGAGAATTTAGCTGGACAAAACAGATGGTGCAGCGAAGTGTTTCATGTGTTTCAAAACTGCTCTTATTTGGTGCTAATGAAGAGACTGCAGTCTCCTTGTGTGTTAACTCTCCACTGATTCTGCAGCATCCTTTTGATCCCTGTTCTCTCCCTTACTCCCTCTCACTAGGAAGAGTGCTGTCCCCAGTCCATGCTAGCGACTGTGTGATAACCAGCCAAATAAAACAAGGTAGTCTGAAGTTTTTAATGAACACAGTGATCTGCAGGTGTGCAGAAATTGTGACTCGCCTTGTCTTTGCTAGCCTGGTTTTAGCACTTGACCAAAATCCCTATCAAGCTGCCTTTCTCCTAAGAGCACATTGGTAGAGGCATGTGTTGTCAGGGTTTTTTCCAGTTAATAGTCTCACACATGTGACTTCCCTTCAATCGCCCTTGCCTGGCAGGACATCACTGATGCAGGAGCAGGGATGGAGACCAGCACCTCTGTGCCAGATCTGTGGCAGACAGTTGTAAGGGGAGGATAGGGACAGCAGCTGCTCTATAAAATCAAGCTTTCCTGGATGCCTGAGATGGTCTTTGTCCTTCATCCCCTGTATTAAGCCCTCTGTTCCTGGTGTCAATACAAGTCTTGTTATCACTTTCCAATAGATCTGGCTTGTGCCCATGCCTGCTGTCTAAACCAAGTGCACTGATGGCCCCTCGGGCCAGCCCCCAAATGCCCTGCCAACTCTTGCAACTGACTCCCAGTTTGGCCCCAGTAGCTCTGCCAAGCCCTGGCATGGAGGTTGGTGTTGTCCTGTGCACTGTGACAGGCCAAAGTAATCCCACCACTCCCTTCTCCTGCCCTGGGGAGTCCTGGTTATCCTCTCCCATAACTGTCTAAATTGGAACAAAGCTGAAAGGAGAAGGCAGCACCAGCAGGATCCCTCCTGCTTCCCAACAAAATGGCACCGTGAGAAGAGCTGTGCTGTGGGGCTAAAGAGGCAACTCGAAGGGAGGAGTCCCCCCAGTGGATTTGGCCAGTCAGAATGACCTTTGGGTCTCCACATCATTGACCTGACACGATCTGGATGATACAAACAAGTATTTATTGATTTTTGTGTATGTGGGATGCTCAGATGTGCTTGGCATGCCCTGCTCTCTGGGCAGGGAGTAAAGAATTTTGTCAGTGGTTTCAATGGGAATCGAGGGAGTGGCAAGAAGTAAGTGCCTTTGAAAAATCCTACCTTCAGTTTGCTTTTTAATGCTAACAGAGAAAAGATGTGCTTCCCGTGTCAGCTATAGTTTTGTAAAAGATGAGAGATGATACCAAGATCAGATCTTGGGCTTTAAAAAGGCTTGGAGTTGTTTTCTTTCTTTCCACACAATCACTCATTGCCAGTTGTCGACACTGGAGAGCAATGAATTAATTTTTTCCTCAAAGTTCATGCTTTAATACTGAACTAAATAAAAAACCAATTAAGTACCAGATGACTGTAACAAGGACAGATTTTTTTTTTTTTTGACCAATATTAGAACACTAGAAAAAATTGTTGGAGAAAAGAATTATTCCATTCCAAAGTGTCCTCATTTTTAGTATTTAATTGAGTGATGTTCTAAATGATAGCACATCTTTACAGCAGAACAGAGCAAGGGAAAAAGCTTTCTTCCACTCACTGCCATGAATTTCTCTGCTAATTAGAAGAACAGTACTTTTATGCAGCAAGTATTATCTTGTTTTGTAGAAACTCTTCCCTTTCTTGTGTCTGGTGAAGGGAGAAAGAAATGTTTCCGTAAACAGGCAGGAACACACACAGAGTTTATTTTGATTTACAAGGTTTTGGTCCACCCTCAAATCAACCCAGGTGCTCTTTTATCTGAATATTTCATCATAGGCGCTGGGGTTTCCTAATGCGATGATGTCCGAACAGTGTTGCTGTGTGAGAGTTTTTTTGGGGTTGTTTTTAGTTTGTTTGTTTGATTTTTTTTAAGATTTATTGGATGGCAGTAACACCAGGGAGAGATGGGGAAAGGGAACTCAGAGTCACTTGTGACGGATCGCTGGTAGCAGGATAGCCTCTTAGACCTAAAATTGGACCTAGAGGCAATTCAGGCAGTTGCTGGAAAACCTGACAGAGGCTCATCTACCTGCAGTTTGGTTTAATCACTCGTGCAAAACTCCCCAAAGTTATCAGGGAATTTTGTGTGACTTGATTACATTAATGAATAACTCTTGCCTGCAGCTGTTAGTCAGCAAGAGGACACTCAGCCTCACGTCACCCCCTTATGTGCTCTTGATATCTTTTCCACAGATACTGCATGTTTCCTTTAATCAGCAAGACAATTTCCTCTAAATGTCACTTGGTCAAATGACATCCTTCACAGTGAATAACCAGGGAGGGCTGAGGGTGCCTATGCAGGCAGGGAGGGAAAGGGGTATGGGATACTTTCCCCAGCTCCCCTTCTATAGGGAGGGAAGAGTGCACAGAACTGAGAGCCCTCAGCAGCTGCTGGTAAAGGAAGAAAGGGGAGTTTTGGCAAGGACTGGGGGGCTGGTGAAGGTGACAGTGATGCTACATTTCTTGTGACACACTGCACAAATGTGCCCCTCTGAGCTTTCTGCAGGGGTTTTGCAGCCGGGTCACATCTAGCCAGGTTCATCTTCACTTGAGATTTCTGTCTAGCAGGGAAGAACATAAACTTTTGCAGTCTATCCCCATCTCAAGACTGAGTTTAAAATGACTTGCAGAAGGAGGGAAATACAATAGTCTCGTTTCCTTGATTTTTAGGGAGGGCTGATTCTCTTAGGCCATGATTCCTACCTTTTTCCCCCCAAACATGTTTGTCAAGGTCATCCAGATTATTGTCAGACTGAAGTCTAAATGAATAGTAATAATAAAAGGGATTATGCAGGCAATAATCATTCTTTACTCATAGTTTACAAAAACTTTCTGCTCCATGGTATAAGATTATTTTTGATTGATTTTTTTAAGTGCTAAGCAGATGCTCCACTGTAATGAGAGGAAACAGAAGTGGAAAACACAGAGGCTCATACTTAAACAAATGAACAGATGCAAGGAGTGGAAAACAACAAGGTAAACAAATGAATACTTTGAGTAAACAACCTAAAACAAATAGGAAAAAACCCAGAAACAATCAGCCTGCACCAGTCTGGAGCTGGTATTAATCACCTCCCCAAATTTTACACAGATTTTTATTTTTTAAATTGAAATTGAAAATGAACTCCTCTAGCAATTTTGCAGTATACCTTCGTGTGGAAATCCCTACCACTGCTCATCTCAGAGTCCAGACAAGGTTGCTGTAACGCTCACTGCTGCCTTCCCACACTCCTGAAGCAAACTGAGACCTGGGGAAGGCAGGAGACAAGATCAAGGTGTAACCCGGATTCTGCAGGAGAGTCAGAACATGGACTCAGCATCTTTTGGATGCTCTGATGGTTTCTCCCAAATTGCATCTTGGCTGCTGAACTCCTGGCATGGAACGCTCCTGTAAACTCTCTCATCTTTCATCCTAGGAGGCACACATCGTGTACTTGTTGTAGACCATAGTAAGTATCACCTATACCTGTACAGTTTTCTGGTGTCTACCAGATATAGGGACTTATGGTATACTCTGCACAGATGCTGACATTGGTATCAGTGCCTCTGCTGGGGTGTGCAGAGGAGCAGGAGACACAAATGCCACTTCAAACTGGACAGGAAAGTCTAGATGAAGTCGGTCTCTTGCTAGATGTCAAAAGCCCTTCTCAGTCCGAAACACCAAGCTTGGGAGTTTTCTGTTTCCAGGGACTGACACTGGAAATTTGGATGTGACAGCCTTTCTCTCCACTCCCTACATCAGCTGATGAAAATTGCTTTTCCTGTGCCTCCAGCCTCTGCTTGGTCTTTCCTTTTGTCCCTGCTTAAATGTGCATCTGCACAGAAAGGAGCTAGACCTGATGTTTTTTTGGATCTGCTTTTCTGCAGAGCCACTCTCCTGGCTAGCAGATTCTGCTCTGTTCTTCTCTATTAAAGGCCTTTGCATAACACACAGACAGCATTTAGGGAAAACAAGCCACAAACACAGCTGCTGGTGCATCTGAAAAGGGGATCAGTGTTGAGCATCATGCTACCAACTCCACTGTTTTCTTCCTCACTGCTGAGGGAAGCTGCCGCTGCCTGGAATCTTTCTGTGCAAAACTGGGGGCCAGCCCAGTCTGGGCAGGCTGAGCCTGGCAGTGGTGTGGCCTCGTCCTCCGCCTGGGTGGTAGCTGTGGTAATGGCAAATGGAGACAAAGGGACTGGTGAACTCTAGTCCACGCCGTGGCAGCAGACCAGCTGTTGCTTAACTCAGCACAGCCTTTTCTGCTAGAAAATCCTTGAGTAAAGAGCACATGTTGTAAGTAGCTGATGAATTTCACTCTCTGGCATTTCTGCGATAAGGAAAAAATGGGCAGCACCCGATTTCTGAAAAACATTTAGACATTTTTGCAAGCGCTTACATAATTTTAACCCAGTGTCTCATTACCTGCTTTCGAACAAGGTTATTATTCATTCTTTATAAGATCTCCTCCTCTCTCTCTGTCATCGTTTACCCTTCTTAATTAACAAATGGCATCAATTAAAATGTCAAATACACTCTGCACAGAACATGCCAAAGCTCACTCTGTTGTATGTTGAAACGAGAACATCCCCCTGTGGCTCAGCAGAGATGAGGATAGAAAATCTTGTCTGAAATGCAATTGCTTGCAAGCCCTGCCTGTAAGGAAGGATGGCACTTGTCTTGCACAGAGAAGCAGACCTGACAGCCACAAACCTCTCTTCTGAAAATCTACCCGTTAATTTAGATAGTTGGCTATTTGGGGTGGGAAAAAGCTTGTTGCTTGGCACTTATCTTAAATTATTTCAGCCAACTGGCCCCAGGGCTGGTCAGTGTTGAATATCTGGGCTCCTGGGAGTCATCAGGAGCTGAGGAGGACAGAAGAGCATTACCAGAGCGTGATGCAAATCCCTGGTTTACATACCTATTTTAGGATAGGATGAATCACCCTCTTGTGTGGAGAGGCAGGTAGCTCTGAGGGAAATGAAGCCTGCCTGAGCCCTGAATCTCTCCTGAGCACAGCGTACCCCAGTGACTGCTGTGTCTAGGTAGTTAATTTTTTGACAGCTGAAATTAGCTGAGCTGTTCCACAGTGTTTAGTGTGGCATGAGGGCAGGCTGACTCTTCATCAGAGGATTCATCAGAATGCTTAATCAAAATGTATTACAGTAAAGGGCATTTGGAGCGCATGACCATCATTTTCTAGGAACAAATGCTACTCATCCACTGTGGCCTAATGGTACAAGCCCTTCACTGTGAACACTCTGCTTATTTCAGGTCCATTGTATGAGGCAAACTAATTTCTGCTCATGCAGATGGAGCAGAAATGCAATTTGTACAGCCCAGAGCAGGCAGGTAATGTTCTTCCCTCGAGCATTAGTTCATGATGTGACTCTAAGTGAGTCCCCTACTCCCACTTACCTGTGCCTCTGCTCTCCCAGGCAGTCTGCAGAAAAGCATTACCAGTTTGGCAGGGACCTGTTGACTGCCCATTAGGTCTTTGAATCATGGTTTTTACCTAAGAGCTGAGGTCAGGGGCTCAAACCCTGTTGTATGGGAGGCTATAAAAATGTACAGTCAAAGAGGAGTTTGGAGAGGATTTTGGAAATAACAGTACTGTGCAAAACTGGTAAAACAATTGATGCTTGTTCAAATATACACATGTGTAACCCAATGCAGTCTTCCAGCTGCCAGTCACAGCAACACCTTCCCCTTTGGTAAGACTTTTTGTGTTTTCCGTGCCTCCTGCCATTGTACCATGGTGCCAGCACTCAGAAACCCTGCAGGAAGACCCTCTCTCCCTGCTCCAAACTACAGTAGGTCCCAAAGCAGAATGCAGTTTTCCGTGTCCTGAGCAGTACAATAAGATCAGAAGGAAACACACGCCTGGTAAAACACAAACTGGCAGATTAAATAGTTCTTGCCTCTTCCAGCCAAAGGGCAGGCAGCACTGCAGGGCAGCGTTCGGGCTTTAGTACTGACTTATCGGGGAAAATCTAAAGCTCAATAATTACATTTCCTAAAAACTCTGAAGTGTGATTCATGGGATGTGCACACACCTCAAGGGACTCCTGTGGCAGTAAGCCAAGCTCAGAGAGGCGTTCTCAAGAGAAATGCCAATGTTTTATCTTTATTCAAATTTGGTAATGGCAATGTGTATGCCAGGTAGGCTGCTGCTCCTGCCTTTCTCTTGCAGACCTCCCCTTGCTCTGCATCTCTTGCTCAGTGAAGCTTGACTCAGGTGAGGCACAAATAATACAATTCAATTCAAACCTAGGACAAATAAGGCAGTGTTTGTGTTTGCTGGCAGAAAATAATTCTGATGGACAACTTCCACGTCTGTTTATTTCTTAAGCCATGCACACCCTCAACCCATTTCCAGTAGGTGAAAACCTAGGATTTAGGAAATCTCCTTGGTTTGTTTGGTTAATTCATTCAATAAAAGCTTTGTTCAAGAAGGCATCTTCACTCGGCAAAATACCAAAGTTTATACTTAAATTCCAGCAAATGCAGAAATCCTGCTGAATAGAAAAGGATTTGTTAGGTGTGTAATGGTAACTTTGTGCTTAAACATTTAGCTAACTAGGGTGGTATTAAGCAGATGCTTGCGTGACTTTCTTGAATGGAAATCTGAGAGGGTATTGCAATAGGAAAATATCCCAAATCTGGGTTGATAAGCTGTCTGGAGCACTGGGCGGGTGCAGCTGTCTGTCTGTGAATGGCTTCTGGTCTGTATCAGGGAGGGACTGATATGCTGCAGATGACAATTTGCCAGTTGGGGTGACTCAAAGCCTTTTTTTCTGCAGGATGTGAAAAACACATTGGAGACAACAGCATGGGGTAAAAAAGCCTTCAAAACTTTACACATGTATTTATGGGCTCTAAAGTGACTGCTGCCAGTAAGAAAAGAGGTTTTAGAGCTTCAACATCTGCTCGGTCCTCATTAGTAGTTATGCTAAAAATTATTAGGAAAAGTGAACAGAAAATCCCCCCAGGCTGCTGTTTAAATACATGGTGTTTTTACATCTTGAGTGCTGCATGAAATTTGTTTGTCTAGCTCAAAAATGATCTAGCAGATCTGGGCAACCTCCAAAGCAAGGCAGTAGTATGCAAGCAGTATGGAACAGCTTTCTCTAAGGGGTGATTAAATGGTCCAAGGCTGCTTGGTGTGGGGAAAAACAAAAGGTGTCTAGGGGGAAAATACATGGGAAAATTATGGAAGTGTGAGTTTGGTGGAGAGGGGTAAGTTGTTGGTCTTATAACGCAGGAGTCCAGAACATCGAGTGAGATTATGGAATAGCAGATTCGGTACAAGCAAAAGAAACCTTTCCATTTTTTCTGACAATGGTAAATTACGTTGCCAAAGTCATTGCCAAAATGGAATCAGATTTTGATTTGCCTTTCAAGCTGGGGAGAGAGAAGTAAAGTTTTCATAGGGGAGGATCCTCTGACAGAAAAGGGCACAAAAATATCCTGAACCACCTAGGAAAGATCTTTTTCGGTTAGCAAATTAAGCCCTTGCTGTCACAGAAAAGGAGTCTTGTGATCTTTCCCAAGGATTTAGGAATCCCCCTATTAAAACCAGTTAACATTTTCCTAACCTACTCTTCTGCTTGGAAATCTGTCATTGACAGACAGGAACCATCTTCTACATCGCCAATCTTAATTTACTCATGACTTAGTTGAATGTATTTGCTCTTGTACCAGCTTTAACCCTCAGCACGAGAGGCTTTTCTTGCTCCCCTGGTGTTTATTGCCCTCGTATATTTTGTAAAATTTCAGAAAAACACCGTTGCAGGGAAACATTCATGGTTAAGTAGTCCTTACCCTCACTTCAAAGCCAATCCAGTCATCCTGATAAAATTCCTGATTGATATTTGCGTAACCCATTTATGAAGACATTGAGCAGAGAAAACATCCTCACTGCACTTGGCAGATGCATGCTGGTGTTTTGCTCCTCCACCTTCGCATTCAGGAACAGAAGATGTGCTGCTTCATTTTTAACTTCAAAGGGGAGAATTAAAAGAGGATGTGGAAGAATGAAAAAGCTTACTCTCCAGCCATCTAGGCAAACCAGACAGGAATAAATACATGAAAGGAACAGTTGAAAGGGTCAAATTCTTGGATTATAGCATAAATGCTTTAAGTAGAAGCTCAGAGTAACTCTGTGTTACCCACGAGGAAAAATCAAAATTAAAGGGATTACAGTCAAACAGTGTAGTAAAAAAAGCCACTAAGGAAAGCTAGAAATGATATTTCAACACTCATGTACACACACAAAAAGACATGCCCAAATTCTGGAAAATTAAATGCTAAACCCTAAGAAGAAGAGCCATGGGAAAAAAAAAAAGGGGGGGAAGCGGGGGGTGGGTGTGGAGCTGAGCCTGCTAATTGCACTTTCCACCTCCTACGTATATCAGAAATAGGGATGTTGCTGTCACTTCTGCAGGGATAATAAATGATTGAGGCACAGTGGGGGCACCCAGAGAGGATCACACTATATAATAAAAAGGCATTAAAAAAATTCATTTTGATGAAAGTGAGGGAGCTTTCTCATATTGCAACATCTCTTTCTGGGGTGCTTTTCTGACAATCTAACTCTAATTAAATTACTGATAGAAAAGGTTTCCAAGTAAATTAGCAGGAAGAATAGTAACCAACTGCAAAAGCTAACTAATATTCACACAAGAGGTGTCAAGGAATGTAAGCATGAAAGTGTTGACCTATAAGCTCTGTTCTTTTTATGTACTCTTTAAATAGCTCTTGGTACCACGGGAATGGGAAGTGGTAAATATAACAAATATTTTTGAAGTAAAGTCTTGGAGCATCTGGTATAAACTGTAATTAAGAATGGAATGAGTAGATATTTGGACAAATTGATCCAGTAAGGAAAAAAACAACTATGCAGTTTTTTAAAAAAGAAGTCATTACCATACAAATCTATTGAAGCTGTCTGCAACATGTGTATTAATAACAAGAATCCAATCAATATGAAGTACCAGATTTTTTAAATCTATTGACAGAGATTCTCTGACCAAAGTCTTTTAAAGATATCATGGAATAAGAGAAAAGGTTAGTTAATTTGTATATCTGGTTCCTATATATTAATTGTTTGTAAGTCATTTATTCCAAATACATTTTTTTTCTCTCTTAAAACGTAAGTAACAAGGTGAAGAGGTAATGGCAGTCTATACAATGGTCCTAGGACTTGGTATGTTCTGCTTAGTCACAGGTGATTGCAAAAGGAGTGATTAGGAAGCAATAAAATTTCCTGTTATTTTCATGCTAGTCCAGAAACACAAACCTAAACTTGCAATTGGAATGTTGAAGACATTAAGCGACTGGCTGATAAAATAGCAGACAGAAGTCATTGTCAATAATTGCAAATTAATTCAATGGAGAATGGTGCTAAGTATGTGTACATAATAAGGAGCTTAGGTGAAATATTTTCCAGGAAAGAGAGGTTGAAATTCTGGTGAGTTTAATGAAAACAACAGCCAAAACTTTTTTTTCACCTCACCTCTCCCATTGAAAGAAATGTTATAATATCTTTCTAAGAAGACTGTAACAGTCAAAAGGTCTCAAGCTCCTTCCTCCAATATTCTCCCTGTTATAAGAGTGCAGATCTGTGGTATTGTAGTGCCTTTATGTCTAGGACAACTTTGCATTTTCCTAATTCAAAATACTGAGCTCTTCAATTTAGTTGACTTCCACATCTATTTTCCCCAGTTTATGAAAATTTACCAGTCCAGATCTGGAAACAAAAAACTGTAGATGTCAAAGTGAAACACTCCATCTGGGCAGTGGAAGTAATTAACCACGGGGAGAGACTGCCCAAAGGTGACGGCAAACCATCCTTCACATCAACTTTTCTGAATGAGATCAAACTCCTCTGCCCTGAGGTCAGTGTGGGTTCAGAAGCAGGACTTTGGGCTTGACACTGGCTGAACTCCTGTGCTCCACACTCCCCACTTCAGCTCTCCTGATGTCTCTTTCCTCACCATCATCTCTACTGTACATGCACTTCTCCCCAACAAAACACTGCTCGAAACGTATTGCATTTACTAATTAGGATAGCAGTTACTAATTAAGTTTAAATTCCAATGTACCAATCAAATTTTATTTCCTAATTGTGCTACATTATCACTAATTAGAATAGCAGTTTTTACTTAATGGATTATATTTAAATTAAGATGTCTCCATCCAATGTTTTTTCCTACTTACATTTTAACTAATTGGTACTGCAATTATTAAGTTACGTTGAAATTGAAAACATATCAGGCTGGTAGGGAATCATATGATAGTTTGCTTATGTCTGTATGATACTAGCAGGAATGATTAAGATATAGTCCAGTTAATTAGTTCTGGAATCAAAATAATTTCATAAGTGTTTGAATAAGAAGTGAGGGTATGCTAGTCCCTTGCCACAGCATTAAGGAGGAGCTTATTATGGGCTCAGTAAAAACCTAGTGTGGTTATGGGTACTAATCAGCTCAGATTGTATCTGCAAATGTTTGAGTTCAGCTTCGGGAGGGTATTTAAACATATACCTATATTTAAGCACGTCCTTATTGGTTGTCCCACATTTCTGAATTAAAGTCTTTCAATTCCTATTTGTCAACACTTTACTCATTCTGTGATCCTGTGATTTAAGGTTGGAAGGGGCCACTGAAGGTCATCTGATCCAACCTCCCTGTTCAAGCAGGTTTCCCTAGAGCACTGCGCTCTGGATTGTGTCCAAATGGTTCTTGAATATCTCCAGTGAGGGAGACTCCAGAACCTCTCTAGGCAGCCTACTACAGTGCTCTGTCACCCACTCCTGTTCAGGTGAAGCTTCCTGTGCATCAGTTTCTGTTCATTGCCTCTCGTCTTATTGCTTGGCACTACTGAGAAGAGTCTGGTTCCATCCTTTTGATATGGTCCCTTCAGTTAATCATATACATTGATGAGGGCCCTCTCGATCTTCTCTGATCCAGGCTTAACTCACCCAACTCTGTCAGTCTTTTCTCCTAAGAGAGGTTTTCCAGTCCCCTCAGCATCTTTGTCACTCTCCACTGGATCCACTTCAGGAGCTCCAAGTCTCTCTTGTCCTGAGGAGCCCAGAACTGGACACAGCACTCCAGCTGAACCTCACCAGGGCTGAGCAGAGTGGCAGGATCATCCCCCTCAACCCACTGGCAATGCTCTTCCTAATGCACCCCAGGACACCATCAGCCTTCTCGGCCACCAGGGCACTGCTGGGTCATGAATAGCTTGTTGTGCACTAGGATTCCCAGGTCCTTATCCACAGAGCTGCTTTCCAGCAGGTCAGCCCCAGCCTGTGCTGGTACCTGAGGTTGTTCTTCCCCAGGAGCAGGACCCAGCATTTGCCTTTTTCTGAATTTCAGACAGTTCCTCTCTGCCCATCTCTCCATCCTGTCAAGATCCTTCTGAAGCGCTGCACAGCCCTGTTGGGAATCAGCCATTCCTCCCAGGTTTGTGTCATCAGTGAAATTCTCGAAGAGGTATCTGCCCCTTCATCCAAGTCATGGGTGAACAAGTTAAACAAAACTGGGCCCAGTATTGACCCCTGTGGGTCACCACTAGTGACGGGCCTCCAAATGGACCCTGTGCTACTGATCACAACCCTGAGAGATGCCATGTTCAGGCAGTTCTCAATCCACCAGGTTTTTTTGTTGGCTAAGAGAAAAAGGGCTTTGAAGTGTTACTGACCATGCTGTACCCTATTCTGTGATACCATCCAAACAGATGTTGGTAATGCTGCACAAACGCAAGACCATGGCCGAGTGCTGACAATTAGCAAAGAAGCAAACAGCAGCCTTAAATCGCAGATATGTGTCATAATCCAGCACGGAGGCTTATTACCAAACTAACTAGAGCACAGAGAGGGAATCATCACTGGCTGAAGGAGCTGTGATTCTTGCTCTCTGTTGATTGTGACCTTAAAGCAGCATGTGGGGGACAGCATTTCAGCAAATGCCATGATCTGGGGGTTGTAGTGCCGCAGCCCTTCAGAGGAGCACGGCGTGCAAGCTGCAGGCTGTGCTTGTCCTTCCCGAGTGCCCGCTGACTCTCGCTGCTAACAACACCTCAGCTCACCAAGAGTAAGGGACTCTGTTCTTGCGAGCAGTGCACGTGGGGATGAAGAGCTCCCTGTATGTTTTCCTTTTAGTGCCACTATAAACTTAAAGAGGATTGGGGTGACGTTCTTATGGAAACTCTGCCTTTTGTTTTTTGTTATTCAACAAGTAAATCTTGACTGCTTGAAAGCATCCAGGCAGTTTTGCAACAGCATCATGACAGAAGCAAGTATCTGGGAAAAGAAGTCTAGAATGACTTACTACCAATTTCAAAGCTGCAGTATTATTAAGAGCAGGTGAGGGTGAGTATAATGATTCAACTGATCTATAACAGGTTAACAACCTTTCTCATAATGGATGATGTTAATGAGAAACCAGCTAGATAAAATAAATAAATAAATACCTGAGGTCAAAGGAGGGTTAAATTAGAAGGAGAGGTTACAGGTGCTTCACAGGCAGAAGGTCCCATTAAAAAATGTCATTAAACACAAAGTTTTGTATCCCTGAGGTTTTAAAAATATTTCAGCAGTATCAGCTCACCTCACTTCCCCACCCTAAGAGAGGGTAAATTTCAAAAAAGGCTCGTATTCAGCAATACCTTCCTCTTCCTCCCAACCGATGCTTTCTGGGCTTTACAGAAGCAGACTGGAACTCCAGAGAAATCCATTAAGAGAAATCCAGTCCTTTCAAAAAACCTGTACCATTTAAGGATAAATGCAGAAGAAAAGATATCAGAAAGTCAGATTGTCCTCATATTAAAAAAGATGGAGTTTTGAAAGTCCTGTAACAGCCAATGTCATCAAAAGCTCCTGGTGTACTGAAAAAGAACAGAAAATGTCAATGGAAAACTACTTAATAGAGGCAGAAGGATCAGTTTGAGAGGTAGGAGATGATAAGCCAAGCTAGCAATGTATGTTTGAGAGACTGATTGTGTCCTTCATTGTAATGCAGCTATAGACATGAAGGCAGATGCTGTACGATTATTCTTTAACGGTGAACTATGAGGGGATTTTATCCATTTTCTTTCTAATTTACTCTGACTTTGTAAAACCGTGGTACTCCAAGCTCTGCTCCAGCATGCTAAGGACTCCTGTCTGTAGGACGTGAACAAATGATGAAAGACCTGGGCTGTATTTTTCCATCTGTGTAACTTATTTTAAGGCAGAATGTGGACTCTTTTTCCCAACAAACTTGGACGGCTTTTAGAGTGTAGCTGCTTTTGACTGAAATGGGGAACCCAGCTGAGAGTCATGGCCAGGCAAATTTGTCAGAGTTGGGTCAGCTCCAAATGGAAACTACAAATCTGCCACTGGGTGAATACATAAGGGATCCAAGCGAGCTTTTGTGGGCTACTCATACTTAGTATAGTATACACCCCATCCTCAAAATATCTGCATTTCACCCTCTGGCTTAATAAGTAACAGAAACAGGGGGACACCTTGGGTTAGATACACAACTGGTAAAATTGCATGGAGATATCCTGATTTTACTGCAGTGGCACCTGTGCTGTACCAAAGAAATGATTTCATGGTCTGGAATTCAATAATCACCTTTGATGCTTACAGGAGGTGCCCTCAGCCAAACCATATAGGCACCACTAGGAACATATGTGATTGAGTTAGTTGCTGTGAGAATATGATGTCATGTCACATCATAACTTTTTTGAGCTATGTATTGCTTTTAGTGATGCTTTCACATATTTCTGTTTTCTTAAACTCATGGGGTTTAGCACACCAGCTTTGGATGAAAAAAAAGAAGCTTGCCCTCTGAGTTGCAGTCATCCAAAGAGAAAAATTGCCCTGAATCAGACTAAAGAATAGAAAGAAGACTTAGATGAATGCTGTAGCCATAAGGCTGCATGCAGGAAAAGTTTAAATTTTGTTTAGGATGAAAGTGGGGTAACCCAAACCGGGTGGGATTCCATTTTTGCAACAATTACCCAGTGGGGTTTGGTTGCACTCCACACTATGGCTCAAGACCTTCAGATCTACCATGAAATGTGTGCAAGTTTCCTGTCTGGTCAGGTTTATATTCAAAGCATTATCTAAATCTAGTGTACAATAGTGTTCATGCTTTCTTATATAACAGCATGGAAGATACAACTGAGCATAAATGGTACGAAATCAGTAGGGAAGCATTATAGTTAGAGGCTCTGATTGCAAAATCTGAACTTTAATGTACTATTTTTGTTCTCAGTAATTTAAAAGGTTTGAAAAAATTATACAAAGCACCGTGTGTGTGTGTAACTATGATAACTATGACAAACTAGTTAGCAAAACTGAGGAGCTGGTGTTTAAGTTAGACAGACTGAGTTTACACCAAATTTTATTTAACTGTAATTCTGGTGGAGAAATATCTTCTGATCCTTCTGTGAAATACTTCCAGCGCAGCCCTCACCCCACACAGATGGGAATTCATTTGCTAAAAGGACAGTTGGCAGCAAAGACCATCCTGAGCTTCGTGGGCTATGTCTCTTCAGGAGACATTATTATGGCAAACACTCCCTCTGTGCTAAGACATTTAAACAGTCTTCCCGGCAATGTTAAAAATGTTAGGTGTGCATGATTATGAAATATAACTTTACAATGACTTTCATATTTAAATAGCAGCAGAATATTTTCCAGCTGTGGCCAGTAAAGTGTCAGAGTATGATATTACTCTCAGCATTTATTTCTGAAGGCAAAACTATTCCTGCTTCCCTCACTCCCTCTCTGAAGTGTTCTCCTCCACACCTGATGGTCTCTGTTGTTTGACGCAAGTCTTCATTACCCACTAACTTCTGAAACTGGCTGAGAAATCCAGACCCAGAAAGCAGTCCAGCACTAGTGAAAATTCTCCCATTTCTTTCACAGGGACAACATGTTCATAGGTATAATTCAGATAAAAATCTCCTGCAATCCAGATAAAAATCTCTAGGGCAGTTTTATCGAAGATAAGAGAAATATTCCTCATATGAATGCAGAAAATACCTGCCAACTTTCTGACTGAGCAGAAGGTCATAAAGCAAGTATAACTCAGAAAAGCAGAGGCATATATAAGCATCAGAATGAGAGGTGAGAATTAAAAACAGCTTTCGTACATATGGGAGTGGAAAACATCTGAGTAAAACAAACTCAACTTAGATGCCAGCATGGTTTTCTGCCTAACAAAAGGCAAAGCCATATGTGTGGAGCAAAAGAAAATGGCCGCACTGATTTCCAGAGCTGGAAGAAAAGCCAACAGGAAAAGGAGAGGAAGGTGAGTTCAGAGCAGCAACTACCAAATGCTGCCAAGATCTCTGAGACTGTAAAGGCTGTGAGAAGATGTGGGACAAGAACAAGAGCGCCTTGTGATGTGTTTGCCTTCAGTGAATACTCAGAGTAGCAGCAACATAATTCTGTGGATTGAAATTCAACCAGTGACACAGCCTGGTCACAGATGGGTCAACACTTTTGCTGTCATGGATAACAGATGTTCCAGCCAAAGGGGCCAGGAGCCATCTGCTAATGTCCTGATCTACAAAGCTCCACGACTTGAAAGAACGAAGAACCTGGGAGCCTAAAATGTTGCCTCTCCTGTCCATTAAAAGTCTGACAAAACTTCTCCTGCCAAGAACCAAGAGCAATTTCTCTTGGCTGCTCAGTCCACTACTTGGTTGTAGCTGCATTTCTGTAGATCCGTCTTTATTCTTGCTTTCTGCTTCTGAAGGCTTGTTCTCCCTCATACCTGGTTTATCTGTGTTATTTTGGACTCAGTTAAATTGTATTCTCCATGGTTTCTCTTCACCAAGAGTGTGTGTTTGCCTTGCTCCTTGCTGGTTGATCTTTGAAGGGCCCTGACCATCCCTGACCACTGGACAAACTCAGGCCATCTTTATTGCTCAGACTTCTGGCCTCAGCTGTACCTTGGTTAAGGTACTGGATTCTCTTCTAGGTTAGAATGTCCTCGCTCACCTGCGATCTCTACATCTACCCTAGAGATCCTTACCATACAACTCTGGAAGCCCTATCAACTAAAATGGGTCAAAACAAGAGAGCAGAGAAATGAGAGGCACTTGCAGTAGTTAGAAATTAGATGAAAGGCCCACAAAATCCAGGAAGATGAGTCCCATCTTCTTTCTAGCTGTCAGTTCCGGCAAGTAGTTTGTGAAACTAAGTCTCAGCAGCCAAAAAAAATGAGCATCTTTTTTTGTGTCATCCAGTGCTTGTTAATGTAATACGTGTGCTTTGAGTGTTATGATTATTTATTATTAAACTAAGGGAAACATTGCGTGAGTCTGTCAGACTTTCAGGAATAGCTTGCACTCTTGCACATGCCTTTCCCTTATGTACAGTTTGGCACCTTTGAGCGCATTGTTTTTGTCTGTGCTTATTTTAAGCTGAGAAGCTTAAAGAAATGCAGTAACAGTCACAGGGGAAAAGGGAAACCAGTTATTTATAGTACCGAGCAGTTAAGCTTTCAGGATGGTTATGAGCATGTTTAGTGGCAAGCAGTGCCCTAATTCTGTAAGCGCTTTGAGGACACCCTGCACTTGACACATTAGGCAAGGGCTGCTCTTGGCCCAGTCTCCCCCATGCCACCAGGGCTGTCTTTGAAAGGACACTTGTGCTCACAACAGATGTGTGAGCTACGAGTCTGGGCTCGGGCATCACTGGATGTACCTCGAGATCATCCAAGCCCCATCTGGGTGCCTCAGCACAGCTGGCAACTTCGTGTGGTGTCAGGACGGTGAGCCCGTGGGGAGGAGGGAACCTTCTACTCCATCTGGATAGACAAGATGGTCTGCAGACTGCAGGAAGACTTGCCCGAAGGTATCTGTGTGGGGACGTTTGTAGACACGAGGCTTATCTGAGAGGGTACAGGGCTACATCATGCTACCAAAAAGCAGAGCATTAGGTAACTTCTGAGCTTTAAAAAGAGGATATTTGTCATGTGAAAGAATCTTTGGAGACTTTGTAGCAAGTGCTCATTAATTCTGTCAGGTTAGTTAGATTCTAGCCATCAGGGATTTTTCCTATTTTTTCTGTGCTATTTCCCCTTCCAGCACAAATTTGTCTTTTTGTTGTTTTTTTTTTCATGATAAATGTTTTTCTAGGATGCTCTACACATGTGCGCTGAAGGGGAGTTACTGTTCAACTGATCCTGTTAGCACTACGAAGAAATGATGATCCTGACAGACACTTTGATGTGCTAAACTAAATCCTGGCGGGCACAGGTACCAAGAGGAGCCCTGCAAAAACACACAACAAACAGGTCATCATAATTGGCCAGACTTTTTTAATTGTAATACATCAATATTTGATTAGCAATAAATATTTCCTCTGATCTCACTCTTGCTTCATAAGACTGGAAACAAAGGTAGGTTGGGATCTATCAAAGCTCCATCTCTTTTTGGACTGAAGGATAAAAAGCCCTGTAGCACCAGTGGGAGGTAAGTTATGCCAACAGTAAACACTTTTTTTACAGTCTGTTGCTTATATACCAGAACAAAGCAGGACTTGAAGCTGTATTTTACCAGAGTTGTGGCTTAATTTCATAGTGCCAAGAAAGTTGGGTTGATAAAATATTTGAGAGAAATGCCAAATCAGCATTGGAAAGCACTTTTAACAGGATAGTAGAGTGAAAGTTGGTTTTGCCTTTTAACACTAATTAACTATACTTTTGTAAGACATTATAGTCCACGCTAAGACCTCCAGATGTTCATCATTACATGAGGTATCTGTAGCAAAGTTTCATACTTGCTATGTGAACATATCATGGGCCTGTGAACTGTTCCACATTGGTCTCATCTCTAAGATGTGTCTTCCAGAAATGTAGTTTTAAAGGAACAGATCCCAGGTACACCCTGTGACTTTTATTTTCAGCTTTTAGGCTTTGTTAGATGTGGATCTCCAACTGTTGCACTTTAAAAGAGAAAATTCAATAAAGAAACTTTATAAAAACTTTTTTGCCTTGTATAGGATGTTGTTGAAGAGGGTTCTCTTTCCGGCCAGCAGCTTTTTGTTTCCTCCTAGTTACAAAAAGAACCACAAAGTTCTTTTCTGTGTCTTCAAATATTTTCATTTTCTTTCAGTTTCTTTACTTTCTTCTGGACTCTCCCTGCCACCCAGGACTTAGACTGCCAATACCTCTTTGCTCTGTGGTAGCAACTCCTCACTGATCATGCACAGCCCTTTCCAGAGGAAAGAAGAGGCTCAGACATCAAATTGCATCTCAGCAAAAGTGCATGTCTCTCTCTGGTTCCTCGCGTAATACTCTGGAAGATTGAAGGTAATGAAAATTATTTTAACCCATGTTATTGACTGCAGACCCACTCATAGTGAGCAACAGGTTTAATTGCCTTAGCTACTGTTTGTTTGTCCATCAGTTATCTAGGAGAGATTATGTCTGCTCAAGAATAATAGTTGTCATATATAGGTGATGGTATTTCAGTCTAATTTCTGCCTTATAACTAATGGTTCAAATATCCAATCCACAGCCAGTTGTTTTGTGGTTTGTTATAAGCTCTATGTTGCCTGTTTTCTTCCCTCTTGAGAGATGTAATTTTTGGAGTTAAGGACATAAATAAACCCCACGTAAACACACTGTGATTCAGCCACAAATATGCATGGTTTCAAAAATGTTCACAGCATTTTTATTTCTTCTTAAGTACTGCTGTACAACTTACATTTGCATTAATAAGTGCTGGGCACAAGAGTTTGGGAAGCAAATTCAGAGATTTATTCCAGAAAATATTAGCCTGTTCTCGCATTTTTTTGTTTTGTTTTCTCTGTCTCCCTGTCAAGTCCTAACCGCAGCTCCTGAAGATGAAGCAGGCTATTTTAAAATAATTAAAAGTTTCTGCCTTAGCGTGGCTTCTATTGACACCACATCTGCTTGAGCGTGGTAGTAAGGAGCTTCAAGCCAATTAAAAGGAGATGGGTGCATTGTACAGCTCCCTTCTCTCTCAGTGAACTTTTGACCAAGAGGGCACTGTATTGATGAATTTCATTTCTTCCTAATCTGCTTGTACTCTGCTTGATAGCTTGGGGCTTTGCTCTCTTCTGTTTCAGCACAGTGACCCTGCTCTTGAAAAAGCTGTGGGTTCGAGGCAAAGATTTCGAGTTATTACAAGATGTTGAGCACTCAGATCTCTCCTTGGCTGTCTGCAAGATTGCCTGGAAGTTGAAAAGGGCTCTCACCCCAGAGAAGGAGAAGTACTAAGGCATTACTTCACAGCTTTTAAGGCAGTAACAAAGAAAGAGTTTCACTCAGCACTACATAGATAAATAGACTAAGTACTTTGGGTGAATATGTGAAAGGAACAAGCTAAGTGCACCTGGGGGCTGAGTTAGTGGAAGAAACGAGTTCTATGTGGCTTTTAAGAGCTGGTCTTCAGGCAGGTGCTCGTGTGCTGGTCAGGCAAGTCAGAGGTCCCCTTATGAGTACCTCTACAAATATGACAACTAAAGCACGTTTCTATAGGATTCTGTTTCTGGGGTGGTGCCATAGGTATTTTTGCAGAGATCTCAAGTTGCAATTTTGCCAGCCTTTCTGCCCATTCTGTAATGGCTTGTCTTGAGCAAAGTCTAGTGAACAGGGCCAAGGGTGTAGTGTTGCAGGATCCATGCTCCAGCCTGCTCGCTATTATGCTAGCCAGACAAAATGGGTTTGCTTTTTGGCCTTGAGCACTGGTCAACAAAGAGTGTTGGCCTCAAACAGCTGTTCCTTGAATAACCAGGAGAGGTTTTTTTACTCATTTTTGCTAATACTTAGGTGCTAGATATTAATTGAGATACACAACAGCAGAACAGGGCCACAGATCACTTCTTGTGAGCAGCGGATGATGCTGAGAGGAAAGCAGTTTACATATCCTTCAGGAGAAAAGCAGAGCAACAAAAAAATGATCTTCTTATACATAGCTACAAGGAAATACCTGACACCTACATCTTAATATTGGAAAAGTCCTTTGCTGTTCAGAGACCGTACGTTGAGGATCTAAGTGACAGGTGGAAGTAACATTCTGAAACTAGTACACCATGAATTTCCATTTCCTTAGGAATTTAATATTTATAAAGTGGCTTAGGTTTGAATTGCTATGACAGTATCACAGCGTTAAAAGACTTGCCTGTCCTGATAATATAAATGTAACTGCTTTTCCCAAGAGCATTTTTGACTAGTCCCTGTTCCAGACTATTTTATTTTTTCTTCAGTTATGGCACTTTCCACACATACAGAATGTGTCTTTGTGGCATGGAAAGAAAGTAAGCATGACCTTTATAAAATAAAAAATATTCATTGCTTCTTCAACAAAGACTAAGTGTAGATGAAGTAGGGAGACTTGTATTTACACAATATCTGGAAGACAAATACTGACCAAATCTTTTTATCACCAGTACACAACTCCAAGTAAATTGGAAAGACAGAATGACATCACGAAATCTCATCAAAGGGATTTAGAGATGTCAGTCTGAGTTTCTAAACTTACAGTGAATTTGGCACTTAATTTTTTTACCTAGTCTTTTGGACTTTCAGGATAATAGAAAAGAAATAATGGAATGGATAGGATAATTTAGGAAGAGATTGTGTTTGAAACCACATTATCAAATAAATCACCCTCTGTGGGAGAAAACAATAGAGTGGGACCTTGACTTTACCGGTTGGATAAAGATAAGTATTCAGACAGAGACGACTAAAGCTTAGGAAGATAATAGCTTGTCCACTGGGGCAATGTTGCCAATTAATGTAAATGGCAGCATATAGATCTCCTCAGTATTGCCATTGGGCATGCTGGGAATGCTGTTAACACCCGTGTACCCACCCATTATTAAGGAATTGGAGGGGCAGAAGGAAATAAGAAAAGAAAGAGCACAAGAAAGAGAGGATCAGCTTCTCATTGGAGATGCAATGGTTTCCTCTTACTTAATTAAGCAGCATTTTTCAGGTCAAAAACAGAGTGTCTGTATTTATTTATTCTGTGACTCCTTCACAAACACTCCACATTTTGAAACCCAAGATTAGAAGAGATATTTTTCCAAGAGGAAAGCATCGTTTATGCTCCTTACAAAATATGGCTTGAATAGTTTTTTAATGGTACTGCTTCTTCCTTGTAGGTCCATTAGTGTTTCAGGTGAGGACTACTGTCTACTCCTCACCTGGACAACCCCATAGAAGATAAAAAATGGATGATGTCCTGGAGGCTGTGATTTGTGGAAAACTTACCATTATCTTAGCTCAGCTCAGCTTATCTGTTTGAAACTAGAGGAAAAAGAACTTCCATAATATTGCTCATTCTAGGCAGCGGAAGATTGTGCCCAGAGCTAGTTATTAGGACTGATTACATAAGTATTTTGGGGTTTTGTTCAGCAAGATTATTTTTTTCCCCTGTGGCAAACGGTGTATTAGAATGTTCTAGTGGGAAATAGAAATATTGTGGCTTAAATCCACAAAGAAATTAATTTATAAATACTTCTCTTTTACCTTATGGAAACTGCAATGCTGGGCTAAACAGGAAAGATCAGATACAGAAATTACCTGGCTTGATCTGTGTAGCCACTCTTGACTGCTGAGCAGGGAGGGAGGTCAGTGGCATCATGAATAGCCTGACCATGGTGCATCATAAAAACTAGCTTAGAGCTTTTTCTGCAGAAAAGAATGACAACCCACAGCATTTGAACCATGGGGTGTCAAAAAACAATACAAAAATCATTGCCAAATACACACATTTTCTGGTTTGATTAAAACACCTAGATTTCACTGACTGGTTTCTCCATGGGGGGAAAAAAAAAAGGGAGGAACTAGGTGCTGTTTGTGATCAATAATACCTACTTCAGTTCCTCAGGTGATAGACACAGGTGTTTTTGCATTTACTATTATCTGATCTAAGTAGAAATACCAGGAAAAAACTAATAGAACATGCCTTATATCAATACAGTAGCAGCTGCAACAGCATTGCGAAAGCAGGGGAGAATTTTGGAGTGCTGCCAATAAAGTCTTTTCATCTCAAGTCTGAGCTTACAGAACCTTGTGACTTGTACAACAATCTTTTCAAAAGGCATCTCTGAAATAAGGCTCACGATTAATGTATTCTGGAAGAATTCGTGTGACTCGTGGTTTCAGTCCACTCCCAAAATCAAGGTTAGCAACTGAAAAGGATTCCAGGTAAGAAATTTTAAGCAGTCTTAATAGTCTTA